>JAHHUM010000205.1:0-77648 GCA_036173005.1 Crenichthys baileyi
AAAATAGGCTATTCCCAAAATTTAACTTTTACATTTGTTGGGGTCGCCCTTTTGGGGGGAAAGACGGCTGGGACACAGTTCGACATGCGCAGCTAAACAGACGTCACAGCTCTCACATCACCGGGGTTATAAAACCCCGGAAAATAAAGTTTTGTTCCTTTTCCCGCATGCCCACAGGAGACGCAACGGAGGCGCAATTTTGGGAGAAACAGAAATCACAGGGGTTAATCTTTTTCCTCCACACGGCCATTCCCGGAAGAGCTTGAAAGCTGGAATTCTGTCTGATACAAGAAGGACAGAAGATTCATAAGGGATCGAAGACCCCGCCGACACTCCGGCGCAGGTGAAAACCCACAGAGATTTGTTTCCAAGGAGATGAGTTTCCTCCTTCATGATTCAGTCGTCTGCAACAGTTCTTCATATTTTCCCCGTTTTGGACGGATGAGAAATTTACAGTTATTGAGTTGATCATGGACACGTGTCACTCTGGGTCCCCCGTTTTTCTTCTTCAGACGACCCATCCTCAACCGCTGAAGAGAAGGAAATAACATCAAAGTAATTTTGTTCTTTTTTTTTTCATTAAATTGAACAGATGTATTTAGAAGTCTGGGCAAGATGAGGCAAAGTTAACGTGATTTAGAATCACCAGTAGTTCATCCAAGGTATCAAATTGTTGCATGCAATACTGACTGAAGTGTTTTATGCTGAACTGTTTAGATTTGCTGTGCAAGTGTAGCTGATTTGCGCAGCGCAGATGCCATCAGCAAGGTGCGTGTGTTTTGTCTGAATGATCCCAAATCAGCCAGGACTTAAAAGTTGGACTTTTAAAGTTTTTCCATTTAAAGCAACTGCGGTCTGGGCCTCGTGGCCTGACCAGTCCTTCGTCCCAGTTTTATTACTGGAATTTTCCACTGAGCTCCCGCCTCAGAGTTTTATGACCCTTTGTTTCGAGATTTGGGGCAATCAGCTGCTAGTGGCGCAGCCGACCGTTCTACCAGCTGATCACCGAAAATCGAGACATCAGCACACCAGGAGGGCTTCTCTATCCAAGTTAACCCAAATTGCACATTTTGTCTATAACTGCTGGTTTGATCTTAATAGACAGTCAATGTGGATATATTTTCTTAGGTTGTTAGGTAGTCATTTTTATCCTCTTTGTGTAGAATAGTGCTTGTTAGTTAGGTGAAGGTTTTTGGACCAGAATAGTAATTATATCAGGGCTATATGGTTTCAATACATTTTCACATATAAGAGAAGCGTTTGTGTTTATTTCATGCAAGAGTGATTTATCTGTCAGAATAAGGTCAAAGTTCCCCCACCTTCGGTGAAGCGGTTGATTAAACAGTGACATTTAGCATGCTTTTTGTTAATAATTATCACTAATTAATGATAATTAACTAATTGTAATTATAAAGGGATTTAAGCCCATAATCACAACACCAGAGGACATCTCTGATTTCTATTTGTAATCATTTTTGGTTTAGAAATTATTTTTCTGAATTATGATTTTTAATTAGAATTTTTGATAAATATGAATTAATCAATAATCATAATCCTTACACACTCATGTTAAAGTACTTTCTGTAAAATCTTAAATGCACACAGAAGCATGTTCAGGACAGATCCTTATAACCTTGTACTTGCAACCATGGAGACAGTGATGCAGGGGTTGCAAGTGGCACCCTGCACAGAATGCCAGAGCTGCCACACATGTGTGGACATTGTGTTGGGTGATGGACTCAGCACCAAATGCTACAATACCCTATAATGTCTCCTCTCAAGTTATAAGGGTAGTGTTTTTAATAAACAAAAAATATATGTTTTATTATCCTCCAGACCCTTCATGGCAAGCAGGTGGGTCACACAAAGAAATTGTGTTCCTTCTCTTAATTATTTAGGTTTAATTATTATGTTAAGAATGCAATGCTTGAAATGCTGGATGTTTAGGTTAAATAAAACTATTGTGCTAAAATGAATTTCCATTCTTTATTTTCCTTTCTGTCTTTAGTGTTTTTTTCCACATGCACATTTTAATATACAAACTACCTGTTAAAAAAAGTCAGATGTCTTCTGTAGCTTACTGTCACTTTTACATCTCTTGAATCAGTTATAGTTAGATTTTATTAATTTCCAGCCACTTTTCAGTGAATTCTTATTATCTTCACATCTAGCACAACAGAGAAATATATATATAATTTACATAATATATAATTTTATTTGATAGCACAGATTAGAAGGGAAAAAATAAAAATAAAAATCAGCCCGACTTGTACTGTTCTATCAGGTTGTGACTGGAATGTACAACAGGGAGGAGAAAAACCAACTCAGTTATGGTTGAGGTGCAAACACACCCTCCATTTTTGTACCCGTAGACCCCTTTCTTTTTCCAAGGTTTTAAAAGAGTCTGACAGAGACAGGGACTCCAATCCTTGTGGTTTTTGTTAACAATCCACCCTGGGTCTAGATGGACACATTTATCAGTTTATTTTACTTAGTGCCCCTACACATAGCCCATTCTAAAATGGCCAAACTCTAACACTCAGTAGTTTATTCTAACCTCCCCAACAACCCTACACCATTCCAAACCCTTTGTGAAGCGCCTTGAGACGACATGTGTTGTGAATTGGCGCTATATAAAAAAAAAAGAAAAACAATCAAAAAGAAATAGATTTGAGTTAGCAAACATTTAGCTGACAAGTAAAGATTCATTAACATCTATCGACAGAGAATGATGCATCAAAGCTAATAAAGGAACTAATGTATGCTTAATGTTGGAGCCTGGAAAGTCATAGGTTCTAACTCAAATGTTAACTACAGGGGTTGGACAATGAAACTGAAACACCTGGTTTTAGACCACAATAATTTATTAGTATGGTGTAGGGCCTCCTTTTGCGGCCAATACAGCATCAATTCGTCTTGGGAATGACATATACAAGTCCTGCACAGTGGTCAGAGGGATTTTAAGCCCCTTTTTTCTTGCAGGATAGTGGCCAGGTCACTACGTGATACTGGTGGAGGGGAAAAAGTTTTTCCGGACCGCTCCTCCAAAACTCCCCAAAGTGGCTCAATAATATTTAGATCTGGTGACTGCGCAGGCCATGGGAGATGTTCAACTTCACTTTCATGTTCATCAAACCAATCTTTCACCAGTCTTGCTGTGTGTATTGGTGCAGGGTGCAGGTGGACTCATCAGAGAACAATACATGTTTCACATTGTCCACAGCCCAAGATTTGCACACCTTGCACTATTGAAACCGACGTTTGGCATTGGCATGAGTGACCAAAGGTTTGGCTATAGCAGCCCGGCCGGGTATATTGACCCTGTGGAGCTCCCGACGGACAGTTCTGGTGGAAACAGGAGAGTTGAGGTGCACATTTAATTCTGCTGTGATTTGGGCAGCCGTGGTTTTATGTTTTTTGGATACAATCCGGGTTAGCACCCGAATATCCCTTTCAGACAGCTTCCTCTTGCGTCCACAGTTAAACCTGTTGGATGTGGTTCGTCCTTCTTGGTGGTATGCTGACATTACCCTGGATACCGTGGCTCTTGATACATCACAAAGACTTGCTGTCTTGGTCACAGATGCACCAGCAAGACGTGCACCAACAATTTGTCCTCTTTTGAACTCTGGTATGTCCCCCATAATGTTGTGTGCATTTCAATATTTTGAGCAAAACAGTGCTCTTACCCTGCTAATTGAACCTTCACACTCTGCTCTTACTGGTGCAATGTGCAATCAATGAAGACTGGCTACCAGGCTGGTCCAATTTCGCCATGAAACCTCCCACACTAAAATGACAGGTGTTTCAGTTTCATTGTCCAACCCCTGTAATACCAGATAACAGATTGGCATTTAAATCAGATGGTTAGTAGTGCAGTCTGCTGACCTCCAGATAATCTGCATTAGACTTTTAATCCAGATATTCCTTGTATTTCCCTTATTTAGAGTGAATGATTTCCTCTGATTATTATGTGTGCACAGCAATCTTTGAAGTTTATGAAGTTAAGTCTGAACCACAGAGTCAGTGCATCCAAGCTGGCAGATAGCAGCATCATAATCATGTCTAATAAAACGAACTTAATCACAAAATGCATTTTTATACAGTAAAAATAATTTTTATTTTAATGATCTGATGTTACTCATACTATACTATAATTTTGTAAAAGCAAGTTTTTACTGTTGCAGTTGATTGAGATGCCAAAGGTTTTTGTTTTGTATAGATATCAGATTATTTTTTGCTCCTAGTTTTCTACATTTACTGAATGTTTTGTTTATTTTGGTAAATATTTACTGTAAAAAGCAACACAAGCTCTGATTTTCAGATTGTTTTGAATCTTATTTCTTGCTGGTTGTTATGGTGGACAAAACATTCATTCATCTTCTATACCGCTTATTCCATAGTGGGTCATGGGGGAGCTGGTGCCTATCTCCAGCAGTCTACGGGCGGGAGACAGGTCAGGTTGCCAACCCATCGCAGAGCATCACAGAAACATACAGGACAAACAACCATGCACACACTCATTTACACCTAAGGACAATTTAGAGAGACCAGTTTACCTAACAGTCATGTTTTTGGACTGTGGGAGAAAGCCAGAGTACCCGGTAAGAACCCACACATGTGCAGAACATGCAAACTCCATGCAGAAAGACCCCCAGTCGGGAGTTGAACCCAGGACCTTCTTGCTAGAAGGCAACAGTGCTACCAACTGCGCCAACGTGCACCGCGCCAACTCCATTTAAGGACTTTCACTCAACTTAAGACTTGCATGTCTTGACTGGATTTAACTTGCATGCCTTTGCTCGGGACTTGACTTGAAGCTTGGGTGGAAAGACTTGACATTTATTCGTTTTTGCAAAACAATGACTTGGTCCCATCTCTGGTAATTCATCTGAAATCTGTTCTATCGAACAAAGATCAGGACTCTGCAGGCCAGTCAAGTTCCTCCACACCACACTCGCTCATCCATGTCTTTATGAACCTTGCTATGGGTACTGGTGCACAGTCATGTTGAAACAGGGTTAGGGTTAGGGTTAGGAGGGGGTCATCTGCCAAACTGTTACTACAAAGTTGGGTGCATAAAATTGTCCAAAATTTCTTGGTGAGCTAAACAATTAAGAGCTCTTTTTTTAGAACCAAACCCCTTTCTGCACCAAACATTATAGTTGATGCAACACTGTCAGCTACTGTAAGTGCTGTTCTCGTGGAGAGTGCCCAAAACTGGTCAACTGGTTTGCCAGACAGAGAGCCATGAGTATTATTTCAAGAGAATGAGCCATTACTCTAAAGATCAGTGGTGGCTTGCCATACATCACTGAAGTTGCACTTGGTGATGTAAGGGTTGGATGCAGCTGCTCGTCTATGGAAACCCATTTCTTGAAGCTCTCTACGTATTGTTCTTGATCTAATCTGAAGGCCATATGAAGTATGGAGGTCTGTAGCTATTGACTCTGTAGAAAGTTGGTGACCTCTGTGCAACTTTGTGCCTCAGTATCCACTAACCATGCTCTGTTATTTATGTGGCCTACCACTTTGCAGCTGAGTTGCTGTTGTTCCCAATCACTTCCAATTTGTTATAACACCACTAACAGTTGAAATATTTGGTAATGAGGAAGTTTAATACCTGGACTGGATATAATAATGAAATAAAGAGAATAACATATGTAATTAAATCACAATTAGTTCTAAAAATACATATAATTACAATTTAGATGGCATCTAATTATCTTCTGCTTTCGCGACCCGGTACCGGATGAAGCGGAAGATGACGAGTAGGAGCATCCAAATATCTTCTCTGAAAGCTATGTATGTTGGTTAACAGTCATCAACATTTCTTTGCCACCTAGACCTATGCTTACAGGGGTAAATATGATTTCCAAGTGGAAGTAAATGTCATGATGGGGTGGTGTTTTTGTAGGACCAGGACATGGAGCAGGTAGTCAAAAGTCTGAGCATGACAAACAGTAAGATCAGGAAGCAAGTAATGAAAACCAGAGAGCTTAAATATAGAGGCAGGGTGAAGAAATGACCAATGAACTAGAAGAGCTCATCAGATGAAATGTGGAGTAGCTGGTGGCAGGGACAATGCAGAGCAACTGAAAGAGGGAAGCTAATGAACACAGATGAGAAGGAACACAGAAACACTGGATGGAATCTAAGAGAACTCAAAATGTACAGGAATACAGGAAATAACTAAACAATGGCATGAACTAAAATAACAGTAACTAAAGAACATAAACAGGGATGCATCATAAAATGCTATGCAGCTGTGTAGCGCATTTAATTCCGCTTTATCATGTATTTCTGGCCACTGGTGAACTGCATCAACCAGGCATCGTGAAGTGATGAGAGCTGCACCGTTTCATGATAGTATTAAACAAAAGTAGACAGAAACAGTGTTTATGTTAGTGACCTTTGTCAGTAATACAGTATATAGTTTATATATAGTTATCAAAATGTTACAGAGATTGGTGAAGCAGAAGTTATTACGAAATTGTCAAACTGATACTTGTTTTATTAATAAATACGGTTATTATCGAAGCATTTGATTCATTTTGTTAATTTATCTATTGGAACTTGTAAATTTCCTATTAGCAGTAATAACACCAGTATTCGAAGCAGGACATTTTCACTATGTACTAGAGACAATTCTAGCAACACAGTTCATTAACCACATTTAAGAATTTTAATTATCCAGAACAATTTGGTTTAAGACCCAAGTAGTTCACAGAAATAGAAAACTGTTACTTTATTGAAAACTTTGGGCAGTCTTCAGATGGGGGCGATGTTCTGTGTTTATTAAATTGAAAAAAGCATTTGACACTGTATCAGTGGATCAGAGATGGACAAAAAGCTGAGTACAGGGAGCTGGTGGACCGCTTTGTGGAATAGTGTGGAAACAATCATCTTACACACGTGGACAAAATTGTTGGTACCCCTCGGTTAATGAAAGAAAAACCCACAATGGTCACAGAAATAACTTGAATCTGACAAAGGTAATAATGAATAAAAATTCTATGAAAATGAACAAATGAAAGTCAGACATTGCTTTTCAAACATGCTTCGACATAATTTTAAAAAAAAATAAACTCACGAAACAGGCCTGGACAAAAATGATGGTACCCCTGAAAATAATGTGACCAAAGGGACGTGTTAAATCAAGGTGTGTCCATTAATTAGCATCACAGGTGTCTACATTCTTGTAATCAGTCAGTGGGCCTATATATAGGGCTACAGGTAGTCACTGTGCTGTTTGGTGACATGGTGTGTACCACACTTAACATGGACCAGAGGAAGCGAAGGAAACAGTTGTTATATAAGCATACATATTATAGACAAACATGTTAAAGGTAAAGGTTAGAAGACCATCTCCAAGCAGCTTCATGTTCCTGTGACTACAGCTGCACATATTATTCAGAAATTTAAGATCCATGGGGCTGTAGCCAACCTCCCTGGACGTGGCCGTAAGAGGAAAATTGATGACAAAACAAAGAGACGGATAATATGAACGGTAACAAAAGAGCCCAGAAAAACTTCTAAAGAGATTAAAGGTGAACTTCAAGCTCTAGGAACATCAGTGTCAGATCGCACCATCCGACGTTGTTTGAGGCAAAGTGGACGTAATGGGAGACGACCAAGGAGAACACCATTGTTGAAATCAAATCATAAAAAAGCCAGACTGGAATTTTACATGTTGACAAGCCACAAAGCTCCTGGGAGAATGTCCTATGGACAGATGAAACAAAAATTTATGGCAAGGCACATCAGCTCTATGTTTGCAGACGGAGAAATGAAGCATATGAAGAAAAGAACACTGTCCCTACTGTGAAACATGGAGGAGGCTCTGTTATGTTCTGGGGCTGCTTTGCTGCATCTGGCACAGGGTGTCTTGAATCTGTGCAGGTATAATGAAATCTCAAGACTATCAAGGGATTCTAGAGAGAAATGTGCTGCCCAGTGTCAGAAAGCTTGGTCTCAGTCGCAGGTCATGGGTCTTGCAACAGGATCATGACCCAAAACACACAGCTAAAAACACCCAAGAATGGCTAAGAGGAAAACATTGGACTATTCTGAAGTGGCCTTCTATGAGCCCTGACCTAAATCTTATTGAGCATCTTTTAAAGGAGCTGAAACATGCCGTCTGGAAAAGGCACCCTTCAAACCTGAGACAACTGGAGCAGTTTGCTCATGAGGAGTGGGCCAGAATACCTGCTGAGAGCTGCAGAAGTCTCACTGACAGTTATTGGAATCGTTTGATTGCAGTGATCGCCTCAAAAGGTTGTGCAACAAATATTAAGCTAAGGTACCATCGTTTTTGTCCAGGCTTGTTTCATGAGTTTATTTTTTTTTATAATTCTTTTGAAGCATGTTTGAAAAGCAATGTCTGACTTTCATTTGTTCATTTTCATAGAATTTTTAGTCATTATTACCTTTGTCAGATTCAAGTTATTTCTGTGACCATTGTGGGTTTTTCTTTCATTAACTGAGGGGTACCAACAATTTTGTCCACATGTGTAGATTCAATGTGAATAAAACAAAGGAGACGATTATAGATTTCAAAAGAAACAGGAATAGGTCCAACACTATTTCAGTGCTCACCAAGACAATAAACTGGAATGGAGAAGCAACAGCATCTTCTACAAGAAGGGACAGAGCAGACTGTACTGATTGAGGAAGGTTAGGTCCTTCAGTGTTTGCAGCAAGATGCTGCATATCTTCCTATAAGTCTGTTGTGAAGAGAGTGATTTCTTCTTCAGTTCTACATAATTAAGCTCTGGGAATCATGGATTAAAAAATCAATTTGCTAGCATCATTTTCTGATTTTTAAAAGATATTAGTAACTTAGCTTTGAGAATATAATTTGTCCTTGTTTTATCAAACACATTTCTAAATGTTTACACAGTTAGACCCCAAAAACCTTCTCTAGGTACATCTTAAGGTCTGATATCAATAGAACAACCAGAAGATGGTACAATACCACATCAAATAACTATATTTGGGGAATCTGACTTTGGGGATCTTGACTTTGGAACTCATTACCATTCTGAAATGAAACTGTGTAAAACAAAGTCTAAATTCTGGCTGAAAGAAAAAGAAAAGTTGGACCCATTAATTCATTGTGTCTTGATCCAGGTAACATTTATAGCCTCCTTTCCATTGCTTGTGAAAAGCCCCAGGCTGTAGAAAAGCCCCAGGCTTTTTAAAGTCCAGGTCAAGTTTGGATAAAAATCTACCCGGGTAATTCACTTTCCCGGGGCTTTACTCTTGCTGGTAAATGGTCCTACTCTGGAGATGGTCTTTTCAGCTTTCCCTGGGATTTGTTAAATGGCCGGGGTTGTGTGCAGCGAGGCATGGCACCAGCAGCTGCAGTAATGGCGGAGGTTAGTATACAAATTAATCCTTTTTATAGCATTAATTTGTCATAAAAAAAGTAGTTTTAAGATGTTTTTAAGTTTGAGTTCATCTGTGCAGTCAGTTTTTCAAGAATGAGCCTACATTGAAAAGTTTTTTCAGAGTTTTTGGAGCAGCGGAGCTCTGGTTACAGGCTGGTACCTGGTTGCTAATGTTAGCAAAGCTAACCGTGCAGCTGGACTGGGACTTCCCTACTAACCGCTGCCTGATCTCGGTTCAGCACTCTGAGATTTCACGCTACCTGTTATCTGTTCGTGGCGGCTGAAAGTGAATTAAAGGCGTTTAATAGGTACATGGTGAATAATTGCAAGTAGCCTACCAGAAAATAAAACGGAATGTTTTTCGTCAGAAATTTGTGACATTTTACGTTAACGGTTTCCCCACAGTTCTGTAAGACAAATGTTTTAATGCAGTATCGATGATCAGAGCACTTTAAATTTCCATGTAGATAAAAAATACGCATTTTGCTAAGATTGTAAACCTAACACAGTGTGAACTCTACTTTCTGTCTCTCCTCCTGCAGGCCCAGCAGTTTCAGGTTTGGATGCAGTTTCCCAGAATCTCCCAGTGATCTTCAAAAGCCCAGTAAATCTGGTAATACTGAATGTATCTTCTCATTTGTGAATCACCCCTACAGTGTGAAAGTCTAAATGCTTTAAGCACAGGAGAGCTAATTTGTGTGCTCATGTTGACCAATCTGTCCACAGCTGGCAATTAGTACACGCACATTTGCCGATTTGTATGCATAGTGTATCACTACTTGTGCAGTTCAAATAATGAAAATTTGAGAAACTGTTTACACATGTGTGAATGTTGAGGTACACATTTTCGCTTTGTGTCATACACATTTGTGAATTATGTTGTACACTTACAAAGCTTGTTGTGCGCATTGTGAATCTTTTTTAAACTAATTTAGCTACATGTTTGTCAGCTGTATAACTAAAGCTGCTCATCATCATCTATTATTTATCAGTTGAAAAAATAAAAAAGATTTATTAGCTAATGTCTTATAAACTGAGTAAAGGAGTAATTGTAGCCGGAACGGTCTGCAGTCCCAGCCACACTGCGTTGTGTTCAGATGCAAGACACTCTAATGAGGATACTGATGACAGATACTTCTGGGCACTTTATTGCAACCTTGACAAAAGTAACAAAGAGCACAAGTGTAGACTCAATCCTCACCGTTGGAACAAGCCTCTCCCAGTCACATACAATGCAGACCGTTATCTTGTATCTATTTCGTATTTCAAAAGTGATAGAACAAAATACAATAAAATTACAACAAAAACTGTCACATTAGACTACAATATTGCATATCACATTACATACTATCTGCAGTTATTCTCACTTAAAATGCATCTTAATGAACATAAATCTGCACTAAAAAAGAATGCATGAACTAAAATGCATGTGCATTTCCCCATAACAAAAGAAAATAAAAAAAAAAACTTATAAATGTTCAAACAATTTCCTGAGCTCGGTATTGGGAGTACATACCTTCACAAAAGTAACAAAAAGCACAAGTGTAGACTCAATACTCACCGTTGGAACAAGCCTAACATGAAAAAGATATAAATTGAAATACAAAATCTACTCCATGTGAGGATAAAAAGGAGAGTCCTAATATACACATGTAAAACAATGTGACTAGCTTGTTAGCTTTCTTTTGCTCTCAGAATTCACTTAAGAAACTTAACAAGTCACCCAAAACAACTATTTTCACAAACACTTATGATACTGGTCATGTAGGAATCACTGTACGCAACGTAAGTGACATTAGAGCACTGAAATCCCTCTTTTAAAACCCTCTCAGGCTCAAATTAAGTTGTAGTTGCAGGAAAAATCTGATATTTGGAGAAAATGATCATATGGGGTAGTAATATACAATTCAGACTTTTTTTGAGAGAAACCTTAACATGCAATGAATTCTGGGATGTTGCAGATTTGCAACAGTGGCCCTGAGTGGTAAATTAACACTGAAGACTGAATCTGATATGAACGTTAACTTTATTTGAATGTCACAAACAAAAAATTAACAAAACATATTTCAAAAAAAATTTTCTCTCACAAAATTAGAGACAACTTTTTCTCAAACTTTTTTTCCACCGACATCTCAAAACCTCTTGAGAAGGCCGTTTTTGCAAGTCACTTTGTTGTGTGGTAGTCCATGAAGCAATTCTTGGTCTTTGTGAAGCACAAAAGTAGTTCGCACTTCTAGCAGGTCGTTTGTGTGTAGCCGTCCTTGCACAGTCTGCATCGTCCACGTTTCTCAGCATGGATGGGAAAATGGTCGACTCGGTCTAGTCTGACATCAACCGATGGTGCAATGATCCTCTGGAGTGGCGGTGGAGGTGGTTCTGCCTGATGGGGTTCTGGAGAATCTTCCAATGATGGTCGTCCTCTTTTCCTGCTCTTGAAGTCAGCCTGTTTGCCAACCTTGATGAGGGCATCGCAGATGATCAAATCTCTTACGTCCCATGACTGTTGCAATTGCGTCATAGCGTGTTGCCGTCCGCCAGTACATGCGGTACGATGGCGTACGTACTATGGTCATCAAGATGTGTAAACCAATGAATTGCTCCATTTCAGCAGGGGTTGTTTTCAGTTCTGGGCCACTCTTCATAATGGCATACAGGTTAGATTGGTGAGAAATGTGTTCAAACACAGATTTGTCCATGAACTGATCAAAATACCACCTTGGACTTGGAATTTCGTCTGGTGGAGTTGAGAACGCAGGTCCTTGGAATGAAGAGTCGATGTCAGCTGCTGGGGGTTTCCTCTGTCTCCAAGAAAACTCTCTGTTGATTGGAGCTGGGCCTGGCTGAGGGTCATTGTCATCTGGAGCCTCAATGTCACTGTCTGCATGTGCATGATGAATTTCCACATCAAGCTGGTTGGGATCAGTTCTTGCTATATCTGCTAGTGGCTCATCCTCATCAAAGCTTGAGTCAGACTCGTAAGCTTCAGGAGTTTTCACAAAATCTGGATCTGCAATTTTATCATCTGAAATGGATTCAGTGTCAGATAAAGCCACATTGGGAATGCAAATCATCTCAAACACTTCCTGGACTGAATATGATCTTCGTCGGCCTGCCATGATGCACGGCAAAACCTGCAAAGACCGTATTCTGTCAGATAGTTTGCCAAAAAAAGCTTACACTCAAACAAAGATCTATATGAATATATATATGCCATGGAATTTAGGCTCCTACAGTTTTCCTCACTGCACAGTCAAATGAACATCTTATTATGCCATTGCTTTTGATCAAATCTGCCTCTGGTAGTTTGTAGTTTCACTCAAAATTATTTCATTTTCCATAGGATATACTCTTAATGACACCTCAAAGTAATAAGTAAAAACTGGTGATTGTAAATTAACTCTAGTATAAACTGTTGCTCAAAATATAGGCAAACTCGTAGATAAAGCATGTAGCATCCATTGGTACCTGTTTGGGCACACGTTGCAAATCCACAACATTGAAATTGAGATGCCTCTGATGAAAAACCCAGAGGAGATAAAATCTACTAATTGGCATGTGTCATATCTATACACATTCATGATTCATCTTATGTAGTATTGATTTCAAAATAATGGAAATTGGTAGTGATACTTACATGAAATTGATGCTTAGAAAATCTGTTTCAGTGACACCAAGGACTCAGCCATATTGAAAGTGAGTCAGCAGTGCCATCTGGTGAGCTGGAGGGAAACTGTTTGTTGCAAATGCACAACTAAGTCCTTCTGTTGTACTTCTGAGTAACAAAAGCTCTTAAAATATGGATGTGGAGTAATTAGCTAAGTAGCATTTAGCTGTCGCAAATCTGCAACAACTGCCTGGAGAGCTGCGTCAGCAACGTACCTCTCCAAGTCACATACAATGCAGACTGGGGAGAGATAGGAGATAATGCAGCACATACCCTACAAGCCACTAGAGGGCACTGTAACGCCAAAAATAAAACTCCCAATACAAACAAACTTCAAAATAACAAAACAAAAGACATATTTTGGTGAAATAAACACACCATACATTCTATATGAAGATATATTATAAAGAAAATAAAAAAATAAAAAAATAAAATGTCTGTTTTTTTCCTTTCCCTGCTACATAATGCCATCTGCTGGAATGAAGAAGTATTGCAGTTTTCGTCTGTATGTTTATTTCTCAAAATGTATATTTCTCAAAATGTATTGTACTGATAATGTATATTTTTTACTATATAGTAAAATGAAGTTTTATAGTTGCTAGCTGTTTTGATTTTGTAAAAACCCAACTACGGACAGGAGTTTAAAAATAGTAATAGCTATAAACGCTCTCTATACCACATCAGTTGCAGCCTATGTATTGAACTATGTTGAATTGTATTGTAGGATTCTATTTTTATTATTATTAGTAAATATTATATTAATATATAATGTTTGAAATCTAAAGCCAGAATATAATGAGATAACCCAGCTGCAAACAGTGTTTTTTTTTAATAAACAAGGTTTTCTCTGCATCATTTTTGACTATACTGCACTAAAGGGAAATTACTTTATTACTGTGCTAAGTTAAATGACCTATTATGAACTAATAGTTATGTCTTTAACTAAATGAAGAGTGTGTTAATTTTGTCATGGCCAGCCAACAGAGTTAGGGACAGAGGCAAAACGAGGCTAAAAAGAATAAAAAGGTCTTAATATGCACTCTCTCCTCAGAAAGAGGAACATACAACCAGAACCAAGGACTGTGAGGTAGAGGAGGAAAAAACAGCAACGTTCTCCAGGATTGCAACGCATGTCTGAGAACATTAGGGTAAAGATTCAAGAGTCACACTAACAGAGGATTACCACCTACGAATACAGAACCACATGGCAGATATGTTTTCTTTAAAATGCATGAAATAAAGAGTTTTTCTCTGCATAGTTTAGAACAGCAGGAGGTAAAAAGCTACTGATTACGCTTAAATTACACCTTTGAGCAAAATAAAATGCATCAACAGCTCATGTACTTTTCTGATGACAGAAAACAATAAAGCGAAGCGTAACATTTTCCAGAAAACTGTCACATTCAAATCCAGGTCAGCAAATAATTTGCATCCTTCCAGTGAATATTTCCCAGATAAAATTAGCTACCCCAGGCTGGCTTTTAAAAAATAAATAAATATGAAAACGGTTCAGTCTTTAACAGTTTTTTCAAAGGAATGGATCAACAAGAGCTAGCTTACTAATAACCTTAAATTCCATCTTTACTCACAGTGATGTAACTTGAATTTACATCACCACTCCACTAAAACAGTTCCAAATGCATTGAAAAGTAATAAAAAAGTAACCAAATGTAATTAGTGAGATTATTTTGTTAAACTGTTGCCATAATCTAAACCATCTAAACCTTCAACTTGTATGTTATACCCAATCCCAACAAAATTATTTAAGGAAGTGTTCCCCTTGATTACCAGCCCCATTCTAGATTTGATGCATCTATCCTTAGTAAATGGATATGTACCACAGGCTTTTAAAGGTAGCTGTAATTAAACCTTTACTTACAAAACCTTCTCTTGATCAAGATGATTTAATAAATTAAACACCTATATCCAATCTTCCATTTTTATCTAAAATTCTTGAGAAAATGGTTGTTAATCAAGTGTGTGAGCATTTAGACAGTAATCTCTGAACAGTTTTAGTCAGGTTTCAGGGTTCAACATAGCTCGAAAATAGCACTTGTGAAAGTCACTAATGATATTCTCATGGCCTCAGATAATATACTTGTGTCTGTACTTGTCCTCTTAGATCTCAGTGCTGCATTTGATCCAGTCGATCACAATTTTCTCTTAGAAAGGCTGGAATATGCTGTGTGGATCGCGGGAACAGCACTAGGCTGGTTTAAATCTTATTTGTCTAACAGATTCCAGTTTGTTCATGGAAATGATAAATCATCTTTAAACTCCAGGGTTAATTGTGGAGTACCACAGGGTTCAGTGCTTGGGCCAATTCTCTTCAATATAAATTTGCTTCCATTAGGTAAAATTATTAGGCAGCATAGGATACATTATGACGGTCAATCAAAAAAAGTACATGGCATTAAATTGACCTCTGGTAATAAAGTAAAAAACCTTGGTGTTATTTTTTATCAGGACATTCACACTCATATAAATCCCATATTAAACAGGTTTTTAGGATTTCCTTCTTTCACCTCTGGAACATTGCCAAAATTAGAAATACACTATCCAGGAGTGACGCTGAAAAACTAGGCCACGCATTTTTTTACTTCAAGATTGGACTATTGTAAATTTTTTACTATCAACATGTCCACAAAATGCTGTTTTAACTCTATGTTCTCTCTCTGTTTTTTCTCTTCCTTGAATCTACATCTGACCTGACTCTGTGTCTACCTGTGGCACCTTCCTGGAGGGGGACATCAGCCAAGCTGCTGCAGTCAACAGCTTAATGCTCTCCTTCTACAGATGATCCACATGGCCCTGTCTTTCAGTGTTTAACCCTGTCTCTCTCCTAGACATAGCTACTGGCTGAGCTTCTACTGTGACTGTGTGCTCTCTTTCACACTCTAGACTTGAAAACTGGCTCAGATTTCATCTGCTTAGCTGTCTTTCTCTACCAGATGAAGCCGCTATATGGCGTCACATTCCTGCCAAAAATCAGAGGAGCGTATTAAGCAATCACAAAAGCGCATCTTTTAATCGAGAGAGCGCATTACTCTGATCGCGGGCGTGCGCCTTTATTCGAGAGCCTTTGAAAGCAGCACGGCGAGCAGTAAAACACGTCCCCTGCACCCATCTGTTCGCTCTCGCAGAAAAATTACGCTCTCTCGCTCTGTTTAGTGGGCATATTTGTCCGTTGGGGGCAGAAACTCTTTTGATTGATCTGATTGGCTGGATTTTCACCTCATATCCGGTCAAAGCCAGCACAGGACATTGCCTTAAAAAACAATTCATCAGGAACCCATATTCAGTTTGGAATTTCATAGCAAACCTTATTTTCTCTAAATTTGGAGGACTTAACTTCCTCTTATTTTGCAACTATAATGTTGAAAAAATCCCCGCAAAATTATCTGGTTTCCATAAGCAGATGCTTCTTTCTTGGTCACTGATCTACAAGCATAATTTCTCCCCCCATAGATACTATTCATGGAACAATAAAGACATCTTATATAAAAACAAATCCTTATTCTAGCCTAATTGGTTTACTCACAATATACTTATAGTTTATCAATTGTTCAACTCTAATGGTTCATTAATGACATATCAAGATTTTGTCACGAAATACGGTATCATTATACCGTTTAAAGAATTCAATATTATAATAAATGCAATCCCTACTGGAGTAGTCATTTCACTTAAAAGTACTGCAGGACAGAATCTCACTCTATTGCCTTTTGATCCAACTAAACTCGAAATTGGTCAAATTTGTTTTTCCTCATTCCGTAATTGCAACCGTCGTATATGTTCCTTATTTCAGAAAGATGTTGCATCGATTCAGAGGCGCCGGATTCATTTTAGAGGTGGGGGGAAACACTATAATGTTGGTGCCTACTTAAGGGGTGTTTTTAGGATCTAGATATTTTGGGGGCTTTAGCCCAGAACCCTCCTTCCTCCTGTTCTCTCTTTAAAAGTTGCCCTTTACAGTCTCCGTTCATCTATTTTGACCACTATGTTTATTCCTCCTGCTACCTGCTACCGCGGTCACGCCAGCCGACACTATAGCGCTCTCTTAAAGATTAGCTTCCAATAATATGATAAGATTTGGATTTACATAATGCTCATTATTTAATATTTTTTCAGCAAAACAAACGGAAAGTTTTGACTTAATTGAGAGAAGCGAAACTGTTCTTCACTGTGAGATCATCCAAAGTTTGTTTCTGGATATGACATTTAAGATCTGACCGACTGCTGTGATAAATGTGTATACTGCACACAGCAGCTATTCAATTCAATTCAGTTTTATTTATATAGCGCCAATTCACAACACATGTTGTCTCAAGGCACTTCACAAAAGTCAGGTACATACAGGGGTTGGACAATGAAACTGAAACACCTGGTTTTAGAACACAATAATTTATTAGTATGGTGTAGGGCTTTCTTTTGCGGCCAATACAGCGTCAATTCGTCTTGGGAATGACATATACAAGTCCTGCACAGTGGTCAGAGGGATTTTAAGTCATTCTTCTTGCAGGATAGTGGCCAGGTCACTACGTGATACTGGTGGAGGAAAACGTTTCCTGACTCGCTCCTCCAAAACACCCCAAAGTGGCTCAATAATATTTAGATCTGGTGACTGTGCAGGCCATGGGAGATGTTCAACTTCCCTTTCATGTTCATCAAACCAATCTTTCACCAGTCTTGCTGTGTGTATTGGTGCATTTTCATCCTGATACACGGCACCGCCTTCAGGATACAATGTTTGAACCATTGGATGCACATGGTCCTCAAGAATGGTTCGGTAGTCCTTGGCAGTGACGCGCCCATCTAGGGGCGCGTCACTGCCAAGGGAATGCCAAGGGAATGCCATGATATGGCAGCCCAAACCATCACTGATCCACCCCCATGCTTCACTCTGGGCATGCAACAGTCTGGGTGGTACGCTTCTTTGGGGCTTCTCCACACCGTAACTCTCCCGGATGTGGGGAAAACAGTAAAGGTGGACTCATCAGAGAACAATACCTGTTTCACATTGTCTACAGCCCAAGATTTGCGCTCCTTGCACCATTGAAACCGACGTTTGGCATTGGCTTGATTGACCAAAGGTTTGGCTACAGCAGCCTGGCCGTGTAGATTGACCCTGTGGCGCTCCCGACAGACAGTTCTGGTGGAAACAGGAGAGTTGAGGTGCACATTTAATTCTGCCGTGATTTGGGCAGCCGTGGTTTTATGTTTTTTGGATACAATCCGGGTTAGCACCCGAACATCCCTTTCAGATAGCTTCCTCTTGCGTCCACAGTTAATCCTGTTGGATGTGGTTCGTCCTTCTTGGTGGTATGCTGACATTACCCTGGATACCGTGGCTCTTGATACATCACAAAGACTTGCTGTCTTGGTCACAGATGCACCAGCAAGACGTGCACCAACAATTTGTCCTCTTTTGAACTCTGGTATGTCACCCATAATGTTGTGTGCATTTCAATATTTTGAGCAAAACTGTGCTCTTACCCTGCTAATTGAACCTTCACACTCTGCTCTTACTGGAGCAATGTGCAATCAATGAAGACTGGCTACCAGGCTGGTCCAATTTAGCCATGAAACCTCCCACACTAAAATGACAGGTGTTTCAGTTTCATTGTCCAACCCCTGTACATTCCAATTAATTCTCACCATTGAACAGTGCAGTCAGATTCAGTTATTTATTCAAAATGGATAAAACGTTGTTCTGTCTAAGGAAACCCAGCAGATTGCATCCAGTCAGTGACTTGCAGCATTCACTCCTCCCGGATGAGCATGTAGAGACAGTGGACAGTCACTGGCGTTGACTTTGCAGCAATCCCTCATACTGAGCATGCATGTAGCGACAGTGGAGAGAAAAAACTCCCGTTTAACAGGAAGAAACCTCCAGCAGAACCATGCTCAGTATGAGCAGCCATCTGCCATGACCGACTGGGGGTTTGAGAGAACAGAGCAGAGACACAAAGAGAACAAAGATAACAAAAACTATCCCTCTGTTTACTGTCTCTCAGTTTGGAAACAAGGCAGATTGTGCTAAACACATGCAGGCTCAAATATGTCCATCAGATCCAGCAGATGGGAGCACTTTGCTCCTGTTTTTGCATCATGTTGCAGCTGCCCACTCTTCATCTGCACACAAAGCTGAAGCCATGACCAAAGAGATAGTGAAAAATATTTTACTTTATTATTTTCATTTTAATTAACAAGGAACTTCAGGCTCTGACCTGAGGTGCAATTATTCAAAACTTTAAGAGAAACCTTTGAATGGAACAACCACTTCAGAATGGTTAGTGCAGTTCAATAGGCTCTCTTTAAAGAAGATTTATTTTGCAATAAATAGTAGTAGTAGTTTTAATTGGGCCATGAACTTTTTTAAGTATTTACTCAGACCTCCACACAATGTTCAAGAAAACATTACAGAATCAAAGGAGAATTTAGATTCGTTTGTTTTGGACTATACTGAAATTCAATTTAGGCTATTTTGGCCATCTAGGAATTTCGTTTTCTGTGCTGCTTCTTTATTAACACTTTCTATTTTTATCTGAAAATCTAATCTATGTCTTACCCAGATATGATTTATTTTGTTTTATTCAAAATAGCAAATATGTATTCATGCCAAACTGCTGTTTTATCTTATTTGTTTTATCTTATTAATTTCAGATGTGATTAGAGTTTAAAGCTACTGTAAATTCTCACCAGAACCAAATATATTTGTATAACCAGCAAACATAAGAAATATTTTTTAAAAACTATACACATCTTGCAAATTTCATTAACATACAAATGAAAGTAATTGTAGTCCCAACACTGAACCCTGTGGGACACCACACACAACATCCAAACACTCGGGTTCGGGGATTGCCGCCGCGACAGGCACCGCAGACCTTACGGCCGCTGCTACGGGCAGCAGCATCGACAATAGATGCGGAGAACATGGTCCACTCAGACTCTATGTCTCCAACATCCCCCAGAATCTGGTCAAACCTCTCCCAGAGGTGGGAGTTGAATACGTCCCTATGCGCTTGGGCCTGCCAAGTCTGTCCGGCTTTCTCCTCCTCCAGCGGATCCAACTCACCACCAGGTGGTGATCAGTGGACAGCTCAGCCCCTCTCTTCACCCGAGTGTCCAAAACATGCGGCCGAAGGTCTGATGATACGACAACAAAGTCGATCATTGACCTCCTGCCTAGGGTGTCCTGGTGCCAAGTGCACGGATGGAAATCCTTATGCTTGAACATGGTGTTCATTATGGACAATCCGTGACTAGCACAGAAGTCCAATAACGAAACACCTCTTGGATTCAGATCGGGGAGGCCATTCCTCCCGATCACGCCTCTCCAGGTGTCACTGTCGTTTCCCATGTGGGCGTTGAAGTCCCCCAGCAGAATAACTTAGTGCCCCTCCCTCCGCGGGAGGGGCACTATCCAGCACCCCCGACAGGGACACCAAGAAGGCCGGGTACTCCGCACTACCGCCCAGCCCGTAGGCCAAAATGACTGTCCCCAACCTGAAGGCGCAGGGATGCGACCCTCTCAACCACTGGGGTAAACCCCAACATGAGACGGCTGAGCTGGGGGGCAACAAGCAAACCCACCCCAGCCTGCCGCGTCTCCCAGTGGGCCACTCCAGAGTAGAAGAGAGTCCAGCCCCTCTTGAGGAGATGGGCTCCAGAGCCCACGCTGCGCGTGGAGGTGAGCCCGACTATTTCTAGTCAATATCTCTCGACCTCCCGTACAAGCTCAGGCTCCTTCCCCCACAGTGAGGTGACATTCCACGTCCCTAGAGCCAGCCTAAGCATCAGGGGATCAGGCCGCTGAGGTCTCCACCTTCACCCGCTGCCCAACCGGTCCCTCACGGTTACCCCTGCAGGTGGTGGGCCCACTGGGGGATGGCCTCGCGTCTCTCCTTTGGGGCTGGCTCCAGGGTGGGACCCCGGCTCCGCCGTACTGGGCGACGTCACGTGCCTCGTTTGTGTAGTCCTCATGAGGGTGTCTTGAACCGTTCTTTGTCCGAGCCCGTCATGGGCCATGGGAGACCCTACCGGGGGCATTTAAGCCCCAGACAACATAGCCTCTAGGATCATTCGGGCACTCAAACCCCTCCACCACGTTAAGGGGAAAATTAAAAATATTTAAAAATATTTGATATACATTTTTAAACACAATAGATATCATACAATTGTGAGAAGAACCTCCCCTTTGGTGTAAAAAAAATCGTGTTCCTTAAAGTTTGCTTTGAGTTTGGGATCTTGCGTCATTCACGAAAAATATCTGCTGGATGGAGTGAGGCTACAGCCTGCCTTCTCCCATCAGCTGCTGTGACACTCAGCTAAACCCTCGTTCTTCTCAGAATCAATAAACGAGGTTTTAACATGTCACTTCCCCTCCCTTTCACTTTCTAACAATCTCACGAGGCAAAGTGAAAGGAGGGGGTTTAATGGGCGTAGGAGGCCGCAGGGGACAGGGGAGTTGAGAAGGAACTTTCCATTTTTTTTCCAATGTGGAAATAATTAATTGTCTTTCCTCTGCAGCGTATCTAAAAGTTTAATACCCCCCATGAAAAATGGTTTAACATGCAAATATGGGTGGAGTGTTTATTTTTCCCTCTGTCATTTGATTTTAAAAGCTATATGAGTAATGACCCTCCGCCTCCCGAACAGCATGTTCCACATGACTTCCTCTGTGCTAAAAATAGACCCATTTACATTGCATTTCATGCCTGAGCCGTCTCTCAAGATTTCAGAGGCTCACTGGAAAATTGACCATTAATCATTTATTGCTTACTTACTCATCTCAGTTTGCACATGTTGTATGTGTTGTTGTAACATAGCAGTTGCCAAAGCACAATCAGTCCTTCAGGATCTTTTTATCCTACGTGGTTTATCCATTTAAATGCATCTGCATCCACTTGATCCAAGTGTTTGATGTCAGGAGGCAGTGAGCTGCTACACTTACAGGGGTTGGACAATGAAACTGAAACACCTGTCATTTTAGTGTGGGAGGTTTCATGGCTAAATTGGACCAGCCTGGTAGCCAGTCTTCATTGATTGCACATTGCACCAGTAAGAGCAGAGTGTGAAGGTTCAATTAGCAGGGTAAGAGCACAGTTTTGCTCAAAATATTGAAATGCACACAGCATTATGGGTGACATACCAGAGTTCAAAAGAGGACAAATTGTTGGTGCACGTCTTGGTGGCGCATCTGTGACCAAGACAGCAAGTCTTTGTGATGTATCAAGAGCCACGGTATCCAGGGTAATGTCAGCATACCACCAAGAAGGACGAACCACATCCAACAGGATTAACTGTGGACGCAAGAGGAAGCTGTCTGAAAGGGATGTTCGGGTGCTAACCCGGATTGTATCCAAAAAACATAAAACCACGGCTGCCCAAATCATGGCAGAATTAAATGTGCACCTCAACTCTCCTGTTTCCACCAGAACTGTCTGTCGGGAGCTCCACAGGGTCAATATACACGGCCGGGCTGCTATAGCCAAACCTTTGGTCAATCAAGCCAATGCCAAACGTCGGTTTCAATGGTGCAAGGAGCGCAAATCTTGGGCTGTGGACAATGTGAAACATGTATTGTTCTCTGATGAGTCCACCTTTACTGTTTTCCCCACATCCGGGAGAGTTACGGTGTGGAGAAGCCCCAAAGAAGCGTACCACCCAGACTGTTGCATGCCCAGAGTGAAGCATGGGGGTGGATCAGTGATGGTTTGGGCTGCCATATCATGGCATTCCCTTGGCATTCCCCAGTACGTGCCCCTAGATGGGCGCGTCACTGCCAAGGACTACCGAACCATTCTTGAGGACCATGTGCATCCAATGGTTCATACATTGTATCCTGAAGGCGGTGCCGTGTATCAGGATGACAATGCACCAATACACACAGCATGTCTGGTGAAAGATTGGTTTGATGAACATAAAAGTGAAGTTGAACATCTCCCATGGCCTGCACAGTCACCAGATCTAAATATTATTGAGCCACATTGGGGTGTTTTGGAGGAGCGAGTCAGAAAACGTTTTCCTCCACCAGTAACACGTAGTGACCTGGCCACTATCCTGCAAGAAGAATGGCTTAAAATCCCTCTGACCACTGTGCAGGACTTTTATATGTCATTCCCAAGACGAATTGACACTGTATTGGCCGCAAAGGAGGCCCTACACCATACTAATAAATTATTGTGGTCTAAAACCAGGTGTTTCTGTTTCATTGTCCAACCCCTGTATATATTAGGCAACTGAGCATGTCTGTTATGTGATCTTCGCCTCAGTCCAGTCTTGCGGTCAGATGACAGAAGCAAGCAGGGGTCAGTCAGCTGTGAGTTCCTCTGCTGTGGAAAATTGTCCCCTCTGCTTTTGTTGCACACTTATCAGAGCTGGAGTTTAGCCTTCTCTCATTTGTCTGTATTATAATAACTCACCAGTGTGCATGAAGACAAAGAAATGAGGCCAGATTGAGAGCATAAAAAAGGCAGTTTCACTGATCACCATCTTCTGATTTATAATGCAATGCAGATGATGGGTTGAACTGGAGTTTTGTCCACTAGGGGTCAGAAAGACTCCATCAGGTTCCTCAACCACAGTGGCTCTCCCGATAGATTTCTTCTATTACTTTCTGACCCTCTTAAATGTTTCAGATCATCATACTACTTTTAACTTCAGACAAAGATGACATAAGTAAACAAATGAGCAGTTTTCAAATGACCATTTTAGGCATTAAGGAGAAAAAGGCTATCCAGACCAACCTGGCCCTCTGTAAAAAAGTAATTGCTCCAAACACCTAATAACTGGTTGTACAACAACAGTGACAGCAACTGCTATTAAATGTTTACAAAAACTGGTAATGAGCCTTTAAAATGCCCTTTTGGAATTCTTACTCTTCTTTCCCAGATTGAATTATTCAGCCATTTCTAAAGCTTTTCAAGCATTAGCAACTGGTTTAACATGATGCCGCAACATCTCAACCAGTTTTACATCTTGAGTTTAAATAGCCCACACTGAAACCTTCATTCTGGTTTTTTTAAACCACGGAGAGGTGGAGCTGTTAGGTGCTTTGATAATTGTCCTGCTTAACCCATGTGCACTTGAGCTTAAGGCATGAACTGTTAGCTGCAAATTCTCCTTCAAGATTATTTGTAAGAGAGTCAAATTCATGGTTCCATCACTTATTGCCTGCTCTCCAGGTTATGAAGTAGCAAAGCAACCCCAGACCATCACACTGCCACCACCATGTTTGACTATTGGTATGATGTTATTTTTCATACTAGGCATAATCATGAGACACACCTTCCAGAAAGTTCCACTTTTGTCTCTTGATTCTAGATTCTATTCATCCAAAAGTCTATGGGATCATCAAGATGCTTTTTTTTAATGTGAGAAGGGCCTTTGTGTTCTTTTCGGCATTGGGAGTCTCTCATATGTGATCTTCGCTCACTCCCTTGTATCATGAACACAGACCATAACTGAGGTAAGTGAGGTCAGCAGGGCCATCGATGTTGTTCTTAGTTGTATGTGACCTGTTAGATGAGTAGCCACCAAGATGGTTTTCTCCATTTCTCAATTTGTAGATAGCACATAGCAGTTCCCTGACATCCCAAAACCCTAGTAGTGATTTTGTAACCCTTTCCACATTTATAGATGTCAGTGTTTCTATTTATCTGATATCTTGGTTCTACAGGTGAGGCAGTAAGCTGGCCTGGATGTTGCTACAATTTAGCATTGCAGAAAATGGTTAATCATAGTTTTTAATTATTTATATTGCATTTTCCTTTAATTAAGTGTTCAAGGAGAAAAACTTTTTTCTTCTCTAAGAAAAACATGAAGGCCAGACTAAAGTTAAGTAGAGAGAACATAGATTAACAACAGGACTTCTGAAATAATGTTTATTGGTCAGTTGAGTCAAAAATTGTGGTATTTGTAGAACCATAACTGAGGACATGTTTGGCATAAATCAAAAAGGAATAACAGGGAGAGAACTTCATACAAACTGTGAAGCACAGGGTTGAAAGTGTTTGGTTTGGGGCATTTTCCTAAGCAGCAGAAGGAACTGGCAAGCTTACCATCATAGAATCCACCACATATTCTAATGTGTATTGAAGTGTGCTTAAAGAGAAGGGTTAAACTAACTATCACCACCCAATAATCTAAGTTACATCAGAACTTGCCCTAGGAGTTTCAAAATGATCAGAAACATAGCTGTAAATCCAGTGATGACTGGCTAACAATTAAGAAATGGGCAGAGTCAAAGCCTCAATCTTGATCTTGATCACTGAGATGCTATTGGGTGATTTAAACGTGCAGTAAAAGCAAGAAACCCCTCAAACATCTCACAGCTAGAAGTGAGGAGTGGAGCAAACGTTCCTCAGAACTATGTCAGAAACTGGTAGATGCAGGGGCAGAACTAGAGGGTGTGGCCCATTTAGCATTGATCACATCTAGAACCTGACTGGACAGCTTTGGCGCCACTTGAATTTAATGACAGGTCACTAAATGACCTACCCTGATAGAGCCTTGCTCACCTTAAGGCCACCTCTTGTGTAAAAGCTTAGTTCCGCCACTAGGTTAGAAGGCTACAAGAAATGTCTCACTTAAGTTATTTTAGTCAAAGAAGGTAACATTAGATATTAGGGGGATAGGGTGTACTAACTATTCTCTCAGTAGAAAACACATTTCTGTTTACATCTTTTATTTGACATGTGAAAAAGAGCTGATGTTTATTATAAGTGTGTCTATTTTTTGCAGAGATAAATGAAAAATAAAGATTAGCCATAAATGTTTGAACATTTTCCAAAAAAGAACTTAACATTTTATTGGCATCCTACATTTCTTTACACTGTAGATGGGATTTAGATGTCCTTAGGAAGTAAACCTTTGGTTTGGGAGGGTGAGTTACCTCAAACCAAGTAACAGCACTTTTCACTGGGTGAATTTGAGAAAAACGCAAACATGCTGTTATCCCCTATATAAAAACAACTGGCAAAGCAGTGTTTTGAGTGTGGTTGTCAGCTGAAGTGCTGATTAAGCTGGATGTGACTGATACCCCATGAGATATACAGAGCTGCCAGATGTCTGTTCCATTTTCTCCCCACAGCTCTCACATTAATATACAGCTTTTAATTAATTAGCTGATCACACTGAGATGCAAAGTTTCGTTCATATGTGGAATATTCAACAGAATTTTCTGTTTTAAGTAACAGAGCCTTAAAAATGTGCTTAAAGCATGACTTAGCCTGATGTCATCGAGAGGAACCATTCACACCCCTTAAAACATAGTTGTGGCCCAGTTAAAGTGAACTTTATAAAAAAAAACATCAGCCAGATTTATTTGCATATGTTTGTGTTACAAAATCTAAGAACAGGTTTCCAACACATTTCTCTTCTATAAATCCAATACTTACACTTCGAAGAAAAGGAGGGAGGGGAGAAGGGAGGAAGGAAGGAAGAAAGGAAGGAAACAAAAGAAGAAGACAATAGGGACAGAAGAAAAAGAAAGCAAAGAAGACAGGAAAAGAGTGAGAAAGGAAGGAAACAAGGAAGGAATGAAGGACACCAGGAATGAATAAAGGAAAGGAGGACACAAGAAAGAAAGGAAGGCCAGAAGGAAGAACACTAGTAAGTATATGAGAAAGGAGGAAAAGAATGGCACAAATAAGAAAGAAAAGAACGATAAACATGAGGAAGAAAGGAATGACTGAAGGAAAGAAGGATGGAAAAAAGGACTGAACATTCAGACATTAGGATAGGGAATAGAGTCTGGAAGTACTAATATTTTTCCGTGCTCTTATTTTCTTTTTGTATACTTATGAGACCTAGAAAATCCTGAGGTACAGTTGCATACTTTTTCAGTAGAAATACTGTAATAAGCAAGCATTCATGAAACAGATTCAAAAGCTTTAGGACGTGTAAATACATAAAAACAAATGATAAAACGTCAGGATTCCCTTTTCCATCCAGCTCTCTTGCTGACAGAATTTTCCATTCACACTGGCTTAGCTAAAATATTCAGCCAGGCGTTTACAGAGATCTATGTTAAGATTACATAAGCTCTGAAACAGAGCCACATCTCAGGAAAATGCTCCATGGCACTGTCACATTTCTAGTCTCCATTTCTGCCAGTAGAGCCTTGATTGAGCCGCACATCTGTGCAATGTTGCAGATGCACAGACCAGACATGCAGACCTGTTTCTCGCAACCTGATGATGAGCACTCAGTGGTATCTGTCTTAATAGTTAGACAGTAATGTTTACAGTCATCCTGAAGACTTACTCATTAATTTTTCCTTCCTCTCAACCAACAGCAAGCTGACAAACTGTCCACTGGCTTGTTAAACCCTGCCAAGACTCCAGTAAACATGTTTGTGCTTTAACAGTCACATTGCTCCATGCATATCAGTTCTTTCTGTATTTAAACCCTTTATCTCTGGCTCATATTCCTTTTATTATCACACCGGTCACACGTTTCTGGGTGTATATGTAAATATATGCATACTCTTCCACAACCATTTGGCTAAATATATCTTATGAGGCTGTAGAGAAACCATAATGATTTTCATAGCTGTTAACACAGCCCAGGCATAACTCTGGCTGGATATTTGTCCACTTTTCATATCAGAACTAGTAGAGTTCATTTAGACTGGTTGGTATGCTAACATAGTTCCAACTTTTAAGTGTACATACATTTTCAATAGCGTTGACGTGGTGCCCATTACAAAAACTAAATGTTAAGTTGCTTTGTCCAGTGGTGTCCAGGTTTCTACTGTGCAGGTTGTTAATCTAACAAGAGGTTGAAAAATTTGAATGTAGTTTTCCTGATTCTACCATTTTGCGCACCAGTATAACAGTCAGCCTTTGCATTATACTACCATGCAAAGGTAGTATCTGTCTCCGTGTCTACCACCACCATGCTTAACAGTAGGTCTAAAAGCTTTACAGTGGACGTTGAGTGTTCCAGGAGTTTCCAGCTTATGGTAGAACATAATCGGGATTCCGTGATTCACACAAAATAATCAGGATTATTATTGTTCCTACAATTAACCAGCCCCTGCCTACATCAATATTCTACTGCAGCCTCCTCAAAGTCCTGCCCTCAACCTCATAGAAAATGTGGTGACTGTCTTTAAAACCAGCCACCTTTTTTTTTACGTGTCTGTCCAGCAGAGTGACACTGAGAATTGTTGTCTGAGTGGCAAGAAGCCCAACAGAGATAGAGACTGCTCAAACAAATAAAGGGAGCACTCAAATAACACATCCAAGTTCTGAATGAATGAAATATTCTCATTGAATACTTTGATCCGTACAAAGTTGAATGTGCTGACACCAAAATCCCACAGAAATCATCAATGGAAATCAAATTTATTAACCAATGGAGACCTGGATTTGGAGTCACACACAAAATTAAAGTGGAAAAACACACTACAGGCTGATCCAACTTTGATGTAATGTCCTTAAAACAAGTCAAAATGAGGCTCAGTATTGTGTGTGGCCTCCACGTACCTGTATGACCTCCCTACAACGCCTGGGCATGCTCCTGATGAGACGGCGGATGGTGTCCTGAGGGATCTCGTCCCAGACCTGAACTAAAGCATCCGCCAACTCCTGGACAGTCTGTGGTGCAACGTGATGTTGGTGGATGGAGCGAGACATGATGTCCCAGATGTGCTCAATCGGATTCAGGTCTGAGGAACAGGCGGGCCAGTCCATAGCTTCAATGTCTTCATCTTGCAGGAACTGCTGACACACTCCAGCCACATGAGGTCTCCTGGTGTACTGGCCTGTCTCCTGGTAGCGCCTCCAGGCTCTGGACACTACGCTGACAGACACAGCAAACCTTCTTGCCACAGCTGGCATTGATGTGCCATCCTGGATGAGCTGCACTACCTGAGCCACTTGTGTGGGTTGTAGAGTCCGTCTCATGCTACCACGAGTGTGAAAGCACCACCAACATTCAAAAGTGACCAAAACATCAGCCAGAAAGCATAGGTACTGAGAAGGCTCTGGACACTACGCTGACAGACACAGGGCGACTGTGGCTCAGTAGGAAGAGTAGTCGTCTTGCAATCAGAAGGTTGTGGGTTCAAGTGGGTTCCAGCTTCCTCCTGCCTTCCTCCTGGGCAAGGCACTTTACCTCAAGTTGCCTACCGATCTGCGTATCGGTGTATGAATGTGTGAGCGTTAGTGAGTGCGATTGGGTGAATGTGGCTCTAGTGTAAAGTGCTTTGAGCGGTCTGTATGACTGGAAAAGCGCTATATAAGTTCAGTCCATTTACCATTTACACAGCAAACCTTGCCACAGCTCGCATTGATGTGCCATCCTGGATGAGCTGCACTACCTGAGCCACTTGTGTGGGTTGTAGAGTCCGTCTCATGCTACCACGAGTGTGAAAGCACCACCAACATTCAAAAGTGACCAAAACATCAGCCAGAAAGCATAGGTACTGAGAAGTGGTCTGTGATCCCCACCTGCAGAACCACTCCTTTATTGAGTGTGTCTTGCTGATCGCCAAAGATTTCCCCCTGTTGTCTATTCCATTTGCACAAGAGCATGTGAAATTGATTGTCAGTCAGTGTTTCTTCCTAAGTGGACAGTTTGATTTCACAGAAGTTTGATTTACTTGGAGTTATATTGTGTTGTTTAAGTGTTCCCTTTATTTTTTTGAGCAGTGTATTTAGATATATACACTGCTATATATATTTATTACACTGCATTACACTATATATATACAGGGGTTAGACAATGAAACTGAAACACCTGTCATTTTATTGTGGGAGGTTTCATGGCTAAATTGGACCAGTCTGGTAGCCAGTCTTCATTGATTGCACATTGCACCAGTAAGAGCAGAGTGTGAAGGTTCAATTAGCAGGGTAAGAGCACAGTTTTGCTCAAAATATTGAAATGCACACAACATTATGGGTGACATACCAGAGTTGAAAAGAGGACAAATTGTTGGTGCACGTCTTACTGGCGCATCTGTGACCAAGACAGCAAGTCTTTGTGATGTATCAAGAGCCACGGTATCCAGGGTAATGTCAGCATACCACCAAGAAGGACGAAACCCCATCCAACAGGATTAAACTGTGAACGCAAGAGGAAGCTGTCTGAAAGGGATGTTCGGGTGCTAACCCGGATTGTATCCAAAAAACATAAAACCACGGCTGCCCAAATCACGGCAGAATTAAATGTGCACCTCAACTCTCCTGTTTCCACCAGAACTGTCCGTCGGGAGCTCCACAGGGTCAATATACACGGCCGGGCTGCTATAGCCAAACCTTTGGTCACTCATGCCAATGCCAAACGTCGGTTTCAATGGTGCAAGGAGCGCAGATCTTGGGCTGTGGACAATGTGAAACATGTCTTGTTCTGTGATGAGTCCACCTTTACTGTTTTCCCCACATCCGGGAAAGTTACGGTGTGGAGAAGCCCCAAAAAAGCGTACCACCAAGACTGTTGCATGCCCAGAGTGAAGCATGGGGGTGGATCAGTGATGGTTTGGGCTTCCATATCATGGCATTCCCCTTGGCCCAATACTTGTGCTAGATGGGCGCGTCACTGCCAAGGACTACCGAACCATCTTGAGGACCATGTGCATCCAATGGTTCAAACATTGTATCCTGAAGGCGGTGCTGTGTATCAGGATGACAATGCACCAATACACACAGCAAGACTGGTGAAAAATTTGTTTGATGAACATGAAAGTGAAGTTGAACATCTCCCATGCCCTACACAGTCACCAGATCTAAATATTATTGAACCACTTTGGGGTGTTTTGGAGGAGCGAGTCAAGAAACGTTTTCCTCCACCAGTATCACGTAGTGAACTGGCCACTATCCTGCAAGAAGCATGGCTTAAAATCCCTCTGACCACTGTGCAGGACTTGTATATGTCATTCCCAAGACGAATTGACGCTGTATTGGCCGCAACAGGAGGCCCTCCACCATACGTTTTAGACCACAATAATTTATTAGTATGGTGTAGGGCCTCCTTTGCTGACATTACCCTGGATACCGTGGCTCTTGATACATCACAAAGACTTGCTGTCTTGGTCACAGATGCGCCAGCAAGACGTGCACCAACAATTTGTCCTCTTTTGAACTCTGGTATGTCACCCATAATGTTGTGTGCATTTCAATATTTTTAGCAAAACTGTGCTCTTACCCTGCTAATTGAACCCTCACACTCTGCTCTTACTGGTGCAGTGTGCAATCAATGAAGACTGGCTACCAGGCTGGTCCAATTTAGCCATGAAACCTCCCACAATAAAATGACAGGTGTTTCAGTTTCATTGTCCAACCCCTGTATATATGTATACACTGCAATATATATTTATTAAAAAATTATTTGGATTATTTCAATTGCAATGGACATGGGATGGAAAAAAGAGAAAAAAAAAGAAGCAAGAAAGAGAGAGAGGTGGGACAAAAAGGAAAAAGGGAGAAAAGGAGAAAAGAATAGAGGAGAGAAAGAAGGATGTAGAGAATACAAGATAACACCCTAGAAGACTACTTCTATACCTGCAGAACGCATATAAAACAACAGCGATGTTACTGAAAAGTGCACGGTACTAATGTTTGCAAGGTGTATTTATTGGTAACTGCGGCACAATGTAGAAAATCTGTGTATCTGTTAACACCTGAATCCAGACACCTGTGGGTTTAAGTGTGAGCGCACTTGTGTATATCAGGTCCAGGTACCGACCAGGCACTTGTGTATATCAGGTCCAGGTACCGATCTGTGAACAGCCCCTGGACCCAGGAGATGGTCCCTTTCATTCCGGAGAGGAGACAGGCAGACCACCTCACCACCAGCCCAGACTAGTGCTGGCAACGCCCATACCCGAACGACCCCGCCCAGACCCTGACCACCTGCTCTGAACCCTAGCCCCGAACGACCCCATCCCCATCCGGAGAGAGAGCCATGAAAAAAAGAGGCATCTACCTGGTCCAAACGAGCCCACCAACCAGAGCAGTCCCAGAGCGAAACAGTCCCAACTCCCCAATGAATTCCGATTTCAACCCCATGAGCCCCCAGCCCCCCATGAACCCCAACACGAATTTCCCCACAGGGCTAACCCCTAACTAGGACACAGATATTGAACACATGCCCCCGAACCAAAATGCCATGAATCCCCTCCCGACAGAGCACACCCCCACAGATGAGCTCCACCACGAAAAGCCGATGAAGACACATCCATACAGCGCAAGCTCCACACAGAGCCCCGCTCCAAGCACCCCCTCTGCACCCTGCCCTCCACCACACAGCGCGCCACGACAGCACAAAGGCCCCACGCAACACCACCCCAGCCTCCGCCCACAAGCGCAGCAGAGCAGACCTCACCAAGCACCTTACATGGAACGTCCCCCCGTCCCCAAACCAAGACAGGACAAACTCACCCAGCAGACAGTCCCCGGACAGCAGCATACACCCAGGGACGATGGCCTCCACCATGCCCTTGCAACCACACAAACGCACCGCATCACCGCCACTGCAACAACAGAATGGTCAAATAAAGAGAGTATTGTTGCCATAACCATGTTGATGGCTATAATAAGCATATTGAACATTTAAATATTACTGGAGACGTATTTACATATTGGAGCCATCTATCCATCCATTTTCTAAACCCCGGAGGAAGCTGGAGTACAAGGTGAGAACACACGTGGAGAACATGCAAACTCCATGCAGAAAGACCTAAAACTGGGAGTTCAACCCAGAACCTTCTTGCTGCAATGCAATATTGCTACCAACTGCGCCACCGTGCAGCCCCTTAATGGAGCCTGTAAGTATAATTTTGACAGTGTGTAGATTACACAAAAATATTCAATATTTAAACTTGTGCCCAATATTGTTGTTTTTAAAAACCAATGAAGTGCATAATGCATAATTAAAAATATTTAAATTAACCTGACATTAATGCCCATAATGAGTATATGTAAACATCTGACTAGAACTGTGGATCTCATCCTTGACTGGTTGACAGAGTACTTGTTCTGCCTCTTACTCCCAGCCCTGCCTCATTTTTATTATATAACATTCTAATAAAAGACTGCCATAGCCCGGGAAGGCCTCAGATTTGTAAAAATAGATTGACAGAGGGAAAAAAAATAATCTGGGTATTTTTAGTGACAGAGTCCCTGTCCACTTCTAAGAATAGCAGGAGAGATGTTTGATATTCATCCTACAAGCCTGTTACCTCTGTTTGCCAGGGCGTTTTCATCGCTGTGTGTTCCGAATCGAACAGACAGACAATGCCGGTTGGCTGAAAGGTCTAAGAGGTGTGTGTCATGAAATTTTTACACAGGTCAATATTCCATTGCTCATCACAACCATTTTTTTGGCACGCAGGCAACTTGCAGTTGATGAGCTTATGAGCAACGGGGGAAATAAAATGGGCGGAAACAGTAGCTCGGAGACCCGCCTAGCTCCCTGTATCAGCTTAAGAGATTTTAGAGTCATGCTGAGCTTGTTCAAGTCTGCTTTATTGCTTTAGAGTCTCAGCAATCTAAGCAGCTGGTGCTTTGGGATAAAGGTGGGACATGTAATGCATCAGAGGAGTTCAGACTGAAAACTTATTTTCCTTTTGTTTCAAATAAAAAAAGGAAAAAAATAGCTTTAAATGCTTTAGAAGAGAATTTCTAAATAGAGCCTCAGAAAGACAAACTTAATTAAAAATCAGTATTATGGCAATTGACCCATGTTGAGTGTATGTATTTGATTAAAACATTGTGAGACAAAATTGTTTCACCCTGCTTCACCCTACTTAAGATGTGTTGCAGCACTGCAGGTTCACACATTTGGTGTATGTATGTATTTAAATGAGTCAATGGGGCAAAACTGTAGGGATTTTCACTGAAAGCCTTGGCATAACAATGCTGTTTCTATGTTTTGGCATCGAACAACAGAAAAACGCTGAGAATCAATGTGTGAAATTAAGAAGTGGTTTCTTTAACAACAAAAAACAATGATTAATTGTATTGTAGGAGCACAGCTGGGAGAGTGCTGATCAAGAAAAAAGAAAAGTGATCATTTTGAATCCAAGGTAATGGTTCTTAATAAGGTGAATGGGCAGAAGTGTACTTCCTTTTAAACAGAGTCCTTTATTGAAAATCTGGATTAATGATATCAGAATAGCCATAAGGACAGACAGAAGATGGCCAGAATAATTGTAACTAACAATGGTTGACAAAAAGAAGTACATTTTAAGAGGATTTTTTGGCTTTAGTAACATTTTGCCGCATAAGCAACTGTGGACATATTCCTACATGGATTCCGAAGCAGTTTCATCATAGACTCTTGTTCCTGAGGAATACAGTTTGGACACAGGTAGTGATTCATCTGCAAGGGATACAGCCTCATACACTAAACTGCCAAAAGTATTCAGTCACTTGCCTTTACACACACATGGACCTGTAATCATTGGGGGTTTACTATGATGTCGGTCCAGCCTTTGCAGCTATAAATGCTTGATGTATGGGAAGAAACTTGTGCCACCAGAAACTGAATTTGAATTGCTCAGACTGAATCTGTATTTGTGTAATTTGAAATTAAATGCATTGGTTTGAAAATGAATTTCACTAAACTAAAACTGAATATAATGGTTTAAAACTGAATTTGTTTGCTATGTAAAGTGTTTTGGTTTGTATTGAAAATTCAGTTTGATTACTTTCACTTTCAGGTCTGAAATTCAATTTCAGCTCCAAAATTCAGTTTTTTTGTATTACACATCCGGGTCCTTGAGGCCACAGATTAATCAAACACAGATTTACTGATTCACAGATGTCATTCACTATTGCTGTGTCCAAATTTAGGACTGCGTCTTTTGAAGGACGCATTTTTAGGCCGATAACGTCCTGGATGAGGCGACGAATGCTGTCCAATCTCCAAGGTTCCAACAAATGCGTCCTTTTTATCCCCCAGATTTGAAGGATGGGTCCGCTGTATCCTCCATGTCCCACCCTATCCCATGATTCATTGCGGGTCGGAGTAGATTGTTCAAACGGAAGTAGCAAATGCCGGAGGAGAAAGAAAAGTTGTGAATAAAATTGGATATATTGTGCATTCTGTGAAACAACTGAACTTTTACAATGTTTTTAGATGAGAATGTAGTTGTGTAAACCTAAAATATCTGATCAGTTTATAAAGATATCGCTTAATTGCACAAATGCGCCAATGTGTTCGTCCGCTGCCCCAGCAGCTGGCTCGCCTCGCCAGCTGTCAGCTGACCGGGTGGTTGAGGTGCGCTGAACCCCGAGAGAACAGCTGACTCCCAGCACATTATTGTTTTCAAACACCCGCTGGGTTTCCCCAATGACAGATATAATTCAGTCAGATGAAATCTAATATTAATGTTTGGTTTATTTGTTTTAATAATAATAATAATTATTATTATTATAATTATGCTCTGCAAACAAACTGATTTAAACTATGTTCCTTAAGTTAATATGTTAGTGTTTAAGTTGTTAAAAGCTTTACAAATAAATTAAACAAATGGTATTTGTTATCGATGTATTTTATCTTCATATTTTCAACATTTTAAATGCCTGAATAATGAACAAGATCATCAAACAATAACATTTTAAAACAAAACAGCATTATAAGCCACCAGCAATATGTAATAGGGTAAATAAAAACCATGTAGTTATTTACAGTTCAAACAATGATATTAACCTTCAGACTCCATTTGTTCGGCTTCACAGCTCTGCTTCATGCTAACACGATTGCTAGGCAACAGAAGTTACGCTGAGGTAAGGGCAAGAGAAACGCAGACGTAAGACCGGCGGCACACTATGCTAATCTGGCATATTTAGCTAATAGCTGCAGGTAGAATAAGTGTTACTGTTTGACCATGATTTTTTTTTACATGACGCTTTTTATAGATGCTCTTTTGATTGGTGTTTGAATCCGCCAAAGCTCATGTATGCTGCACTGCTCCCGCTCAACGTGCCGAAAGGGAAATTTTTAACCTGATGTGAAACGTAAATCGATAAAATCTGTTTTTGATTTAACGGGGGCTGTCCTCAAGGACCCGGATGTGTGACACAAAAAACGGAATTTGGAACTGAAATTAAAATTACAGACCTGAAAGTGAAAGTAGTCAAACTGAATTTTTAAACAACAAAAATACATTTTAAAAGGACATGAATTCAGTTTGAAACCATAAAATTCGTTTTAGTTAAGTGAAATTATTTTCACACCAATGCATTTAATTTCAAATTACACAAATACAAATTCAGTCAGAGCAATTCAAATTCAGTTTCTGATGGCACAAGTTTCTTCCCATATTGATGTCTTCTGGGAAGGCTTTCCACAAAGTTAAAGAGTGTATTTATGTGAACTTTCAAAAGTTCTTCCTAAGGTGCGTTTGTGAGGTCAGACACTATTAATGGCTAAGAAGGGCTTGATGCCCTGATACGTCTCAAAGTCACTCTGTCTGGTTGAGTAGCTTTAAACAGACCAGCTCTTATTGTCACAATAAACTGAAGTGCTTTTTTGTCAATCTCCATCTGAAAAAGCTGTTATTTCTCTGAATCAGCCTGATACCATATAAGTTCCGGTTTTTGAGTCTTCTGTACCACACCTAGTTTCATCACCATGGTCTGTGTGAATTCAGTAAAACAAGACTTTATTTGCTTCTAAATCATGTTGCACATCCGTGCTAAAGACACATGCATGAAATATTATTTTAGAAATGTCAGTTTTAAAATAATACAATAATACAGTAAAAATAATACAGTCAATACAATGCATTTATAATTTTTAACTGAAAACTAATGTGATTGTCATAATTTGGTGTTTTGATGGACCAATATGCGGGGAAGAACTCCTGAAGCTCCAGGTTTGAAGGTAAGACGAGCCTTTTTTTCTATGGCAGGACACAGACAGGATAGCAAGCACGCAGCAGGAAACACACATACACATAACATACATAAGGAACCAGCGGGGAACAAAGGAAACAAACGGGCTTAAATATATAACTGAACAGCAGGGGGAACCAATGACAAACGGGACAAGACAATCAGGGGAAAACACAGAACAGGTGTGGGCTTGGGGTGCAGGGAGACAGAAAACTAAGAACTAGACCAGGTAATATAACAAAAACACAAGCAGGTATGGCAGTGATGTTATAAATACTGAGAAATTAACATAAAACAGTTTTACTCTGATCACATTACCAATGCTTAGGAATACTTCATTCTGTAGACACCTACCACAACGTCTCTAAGTCCTGTGAACACATTTGGTTTCTTGTCAGGGTAAATGGTATTGGGTTAAATCACGATGTACAATAAAAAAAAACAAACCAGCTAAAAGCCGGCTATCACAGTTTTTTACAAAGAGTGAACTATATATTACGTGAGGTTGAGCCATTTTTAGTATTTTTCTGGGATGTTTTTTTTTTTATCCTTGGATTAATCTGAACCTTTGATGCGCTTCAACTTTTTCTCTAACTCGAAGAGCATCACTCCATTTTTTAGGAGTTCAGGTTTCCCCTGTGCATCTCCCACAATCCTTGGACAATTCTAATGAAATTATGCACATGGCTGTCATTCATGATGGCTAGAAATCCTCTTCATTTTGGTATGAATTCATATTCTTTTGTTATTTGCAACGCTTGTTGGAAATGAAGACAAGTTGCATTGCAACGCTTGTTGAAAATAAAGATTTAGTAAGATTTAGTATGGCTTGTGGGACTCCTGAGGCGGCTGATGGGTACCGTGAGGTCAAGCGTGCCGCAGCCCGGGCAGTGGCAGAGGTAAAAACTCAGGCCTGGGAGGAGTTCGGCGAGGCCAAGGAGAAGGACTACCAATTGGCCTCGAAGCGATTCTGGCAAACCGTCCGGCACCTCAGGGGGGGGAAGCAGTGCTTCGCCAACACTGTTTACAGTGGGGGTGGGGAGCTGCTGACCTCGACTGGGGACATTATCGGGCGGTGGAAGGAGTACTTCGAGGATCTCCTCAATCCTGCCATCACACATTCCCTAATGGAAACAGAGGCTGGGGACTCGGGGTTGGAGTCCTCATCACCCAGGCTGAAGTCACCGAGGTGGTTAAAAAGGTCCGTGGTGGCAGCGCTTCGGGGGTGGCTGAGATCTGCCCTAAGTACCTCAAGTCTCTGGATGTTGTGGGGCTGTCATGGTTGACATGCCTCTTCACCATTGCGTGGCGGTCGGGGACAGTGCCTCTGGTCTGGCAGACTGGGGTGGTGGTCCCCCTTCATAAGAAGGGTGACCGGAGGGTGTGTTCCAACTACAGGGGGATCACACTCCTCAGCCTCCCTGGTAAGGCCTACATCAGGGTATTGGAGAGGAGAGTCCGGCCGATAGTCGAACCTCGGCTTCCGGAGGAGCAGTATGGTTTTCATCCCGCCATGGAACACTGAACCAGCTCTATACCCCCTACAGGGTACTCGAGGGTTCATGGGAGTTTGCCCAACCAGTCCACATTTGTTTTGTGGACCTGAAGAAAGCATTCGACTGTGTCCCAATAAGTCGGACCTGTTCCCAGTGCATGTTGGACTCCGGCAGGGCTGCCCTTTGTCACCGGTCCTGTTCATAACATTTATGGACAGGATTTCTAGGCGCAGCCAAGGGCCGGAGGGGGTCTGGTTTGGGGACCAGAGGATTTCGTCTCTTCTTTTTGCAGATGACGTGGTCCTGCTGTCCCCCTCTAGCCAAGACCTACAGTATGCGCTGGGGCGGTTCGCAGCCGAATGCTAAGCGGCTGGGATGAGGATCAGCTCCTCCAAGTTCGAGGCCGTGGTTCTCGACCGGAAAAGGGTGGCTTTGCCTCTTCAGGTTGGAGGGGAGTTCCTGCCTTAAGTGGAGGAGTTTAATTATCTCGGGGTCTGCCGTAATGGGGGCGCTGTGCCGGTCCGTTGTAGTGAAGAGAGAGCTGAGCCGAAAAGCGAAGCTCTCGATTTACCGGTCGGTCTACGTTCCTACCCTCACCTATGGCGATGAGCTTTGGGTCATGACCGAAAGAACAAGATCCCGGATACAAGCGGTTGAAATGAGCTTCCTCCGTAGGGTGGCCGGGCACTCCCTTAGAGATAGGGTGAGGAGCTCGACCATCCGGGAGGGGCTTGGAGTAGAGCCGCTGCTCCTCCACATCGAGAGGAGCCAGCTGAGGTGGCTCGGGCATCTATGCATCCATGCCTCGTGGACGCCTTCCTCGGGAGGTGTTCCAGGCACGTCCCACCGGGAGGAGGCCCAGGGGGCGGCCCAGGACACGCTGGAGGGACTATGTCTCTCGGCTGGCCTGGGAACACCTTCGGCTCCCCCCGGAGGAGCTGGAGGAGGTGTCTGGGGAGAGGGACGTCTGGGCGTCTCTGCTGAGTCTGCTGCCCCCGCGATCCGGTCCCGGATAAAGCGGAAGACGACGAGTACGAGTAAGATTTAGTAACTTTGTAACGAACGGAAAGCATATCATCTGAGAATATTTTGAGAATTTACGGACACAGTTGGATTTTAAGTAATGTATTATATACAGATATTAAATGCTGTGTTCAATCTCAAAATGGGAAGATTTTCCTTTTCAAAAAATCATTAGTCTGAGGACATGAGATTTTCATATAATACTTCTGTAATGAAATGCTTTCTCTAGCAATATTTTGAAAACTTAAGGACAAACTTTGGATTTTTCTTTTTTTATGTTTCTCCAATGCTGTTAAATGGCCATAATGCATTGTAAGTAAGGACTGCGTGCTTCTGAAACCACATTTGAATCTGACCCTATAAGAAGGTGTAGTGGGAGGGGCGGTATCAGAGGCAGACTTGCTTGGGATGGTTTGGAACCCTTTCATAGGTGCTTGCAGTTCTAGTTCTTGTTAGTTTGGTATTTGATCATGTTCGGTTTAGTTATTTTTTCACTGATCCTGTTATTGCGTTTTACCATTTCTACTATCAGCTTCCTGAGCATATGCACCCCCAAAGGTCTCTCTGTAGTCCCTGTTTTCAGGGACTACTTGCAGAACTGTCCTGGTAACTTTCATGTGTCTTGCCTGGTTTCCCTCCCATTTTTTTATTCTTAATGCCTCCAGTGTTAGGTAAATTTGGTTATTATTAAATCACAATCTGTCATGTATTGTATAATGATATTACAATCCTTGGTGGCTGTGTTGGGATGATAGTGTGGAGGGCAGACAAGTAGATCAGTTTTTAGGGGGTGGATCTGAGCAGAACATGCTTGTGGGATAAGGTGTTTCCAGTAAGCTTGGCATTTCAGAATTGTAGGTGTTTTTTGGCTCATAGGATCTGTGCTAAAAGTTTAAGGTAAAATCCAAATACGTAATCCTGGAACACAGGGAGACACAAAGTAGGTATCCTGGGAAGAACAAAGATATAACTCCATCAGGATGGAGATACAAGTTGACAATCATGCGTAAGTGAGCATCCGAAAGATCATTAGAAGTAGAGTGTTTTAAGAGTACGCAGCAGCAGCAAGCCAAGGAGAGAACAGAGAAAAAACCCTGGACCCCAAGATTAACCACACTGCTATAGATCTTTGGTTGCTTGTAAATAGGCAGTTTTGGTCTGTGTGAAAACCTCTTCGTGATTAGACTGGATGATCGTCGTCCCACTTCTATCATGCATGCTTATGGAGAATATGGTGTTATGACTTGCAGGAAATAGAACTCTGGTTCAGGGTTTTTAGCAGAGAGAGGGAAAGAGCTCTCACTCACACACACAATCACACAACCATGCCAGGATTATGACAATAGCTCCCATCCTAGGATCCTGTTTCTCTTATTTATTTTTATTTTTTTGTTATATTGTAAAAGTTTGCTGCTTTTTGTTGTATTTAAGAGGTTTTACACTGCTTATATACTTGCAAAAACATTCATATCCCAAGAGCTTTTGATTTTTACATTCTGTCAAGCTAAACCCACAAACTTTGAAGTATTTTATTGGGAATTTATGTTATAGAACAAGAGAAAGTGGAGTTCTAAGGTGGAGGGAAAAACATAAATTATTATAGGCATGTTTGACTAAGAAATATCTGAAGTGTGGTGTGCGTTTATACTCAGTGAATCCAATACTTTTTAGAACCAACTTTGTACACCAAGAAAAATAACTTTTTGCCCACTCTACCTTGCAAAACAGTTCAAGCTCGGTCCGACTGGATGGAGAGTGAATGTAAAAGAGCCACTTCCGAATCTTGCCAAAGATTCTCAATTGTATTTAAGTCTGGACTTCAACTGGGATATTCCAATGCATGTTGTGATCTAAACAGCTCCATTGGAGCTCTGGCTGTATATTTAGAGTTGTTTTCTTGCCTCCGTTTATATTCCCATCAACATCAATGTGCCACTTTCCTGTTTGCCAAAACAGTAGACAAAATAGCACATAGTACAAGTTTTAATATCCTTTATGGAATGGTGTACCTTTGATTCAGTTGTGTAAATATTTTATTTTCTTATAATTGGTTACCTTTAGTGTGCCACTGTGTGCTTCCATTTGATGTTGATAAAGATACATTTTACTACTAAAGGACAAATAAATGATCATTCTACACTAATGAAAATTGTGTTGCAAAACAAACATGAATCTCATTCACACAAAACCTACAGTATTGTTTTTTTTATTAACTACAGCAGATGGGTAGGTTGCCACGGATTTTCCAACTTTTTTCTGCTCTGTCAGTTTCAGTCTGGCTCAACCATTTTTTAGGATTTACCTGTGTTATTATTAGCTACGATTGCCTCCGATGCCTTCATACAAACTGAGGATGTGCACTGGTGTGTTTCATCACTTCAGTATTTAGTAGCTGATTGAGCCATTAGCTAATTAACATTTTCTGCATTCATTTGTACAAAAGTAAATTGGACCACTGCATGGTTCGGACATATACACCTGGGACGCCCATCTCATCAGGGGAGCTTACACTGACAGAACACCATCTTTGGGCTTTCCGTGTCCGGGAAGCTAATATTAAACAGATAGCATTAGCTTGTGTGGCATTGTTCAGCATTTCATCCATTTGCCTTATAGGGAAAGTACCTCTATAAGCCCCTTTTTATTTGCCTTGCCAGCCAAAGAGATTTGCATGTGTTTTTTTTCTGGCTGTACTCGACATACTAGCAGAGTTTAAACTTCCAGCAGCCCATTGTTTTGGTCTGGTGAGTCTGCAGGGAGGGGAGGGGCCAAGTCTCCATTACTGCAGCGGCACTGCCAAAAGAAGTGACAATTTGGTCAAATGTTAATGAGTCAGTGTGTATAGATTTTGAAGCAAATAAATATCTTTGAATTACTGTATGTAAATTCTAGTATCAATCATATTGAAAGATATGTTATTTTGACAACACAAATCCCCACTGCATGATGCTGCCACCACTATGTGTCACAGTGGGGATGGTGTGCTCAGGGTGATGTGCAGAGGTAGTTTTCCTCCAAATATAGCATTTTGCATGGAGACAAAAAGTCAAATTTTGGTTGTTATTTGACTGTTTGCTTCATCTTCTACATTGCTTGTGGCAAGCTGAAAACAGGAAGGCCAGATTGTGGAGTGCACAACTCTGTCTACAGATTCTCCTCAACTGAGCTGTATTTCCTCCAGAGTTACCATGTGCACCTTGGCTTTTTTTGGACAACGAAGTGATCTGGGAGATATTCAAAGCTTAGGATATTATTAAATAACCTACCCATGCTTTAAACTATCCTTGATCTGCCTGGCGCTTTCCTTGACCTTTACTCATGTTCTCTAATAAAGTCTTAATAAGGACTGTGCAGAGCAGCTCTATTAGTGATATTCATCCTACATATGGCTATTAGTAACATGGTGACTTCTAAAGGGAGTTGGTTGCTCCACATTTAATTTCAATTGTAAAAGTTTTACTACCATGTATCATTTTTCTTTTAATTCCAAAACTTATGGGCTACTTTGTGTTTCTCTTTCACATAAAATCCCATCAAAAACTTTGAAGATTTTGTATGCAACGTGAGAAAATGGGGAAAAAACGGAAGCAGTGGAAATACCTTTGGAAGGGAATGTAACTTTTTTTTAAAATTATTTTCTCATACGTCTGAATTTAAATGACCCAACTGTGCTTCATTATTTCTTTTCAAAAAGTTGCTATTAATATTGTCTGTCAATAGGCCATAATTCCTAAACCTAAAACATAATAACTGCAGTGCCTTTTTTCCATGTGGTGATGGCTTTTTTAAAAGCATAACATTAACCTGGTATGTTTCTCAGCTTAGGGCTGAGAATTCCAATTAAAGTTTCCGATTATAGTTTCAAGTGGGAGGCGACCTTGATGGCACAATAACTCATCATGAAGTTTAAAGTAATGCAAAGATAAACACAGAGAGCAGACAAGAGCGAGGGCTCATTAAAATGTTGAACAGGCCTGCAACGAGGAGAAGAGCAAAGTCTACTGGCTGTAATTAGCACACTGTCACTTGTTACACAGCAACCCACGCTTTTAGCATGTCAGATTACTTCCCAACAGCATCAACTGCTTTTTTAAATACCCTAAATAGCAGCAGACGCACAAGTCATATCAATCAAGACCAGTGGTCACTCGTCCTTTGAGATTTTCACTAGATGTGTTTGGTGTAGTAAATAATACACCAACAGAGTCCATGACCTAACAGAATGTCTCACGAGGGTGTGCTACATATTGTGCATCTTTGTCCTAGTGGCTACCCAGCTATTCTTTCACCGATGAGCCAAACCCTCCCTCCTACTCCTTAATTCAGTGACGATTGCTCAAACCAGCTCTTGAATGGATCCGGATCCTAATCTAAAGAGTATTACATTAAACAGGATAACGGAAGAATTATATTCAAGCAGGTGCCGAGAAAGACACGCCTAGCCTCTGATAGCCTACATCCAGGAGACACATCATTTTTTAACCAATGGATTGGCCAGATTGGGACCCCCCCCCCCCCCACACAGTGAGTTTCCTCACTTCCTTAATTTTATACCTTGAACTAACTAACCGAGGTGGTTACTTTTAGTGACTTGGAACTTGGTCTCATGCAGCAAGACGTTTTTACTACCATTGAAGAACTAACTAGTAAGGTCACACAAAAAATTTACTGTCTGAAAATTTTTTATATGCTTCTTTAATTATAATGTGTTTGCAGGGGTCAGTAACGGCATAAAATTCTGCAACACAGAATAATCAAATAAAAATTTTTTTCTGTAAATAAATCTTCCTTTATATTTATAGGCCATGTGTCTTGGTATTCCTTCTGTTTAAGAAATCAGAATTCCAAGACAAAACTGAGGTCTGATCCTTAGCATAATTTGCAAATTAATGAGCTATTTATTTATCCCCTGAAATTAATCGTTTTGTTAATAATTCCCCAAATTTTTTTTTTTTTCCCTGGTAATCAAAGCAATACTAATCAAACTATAATTTAGCCTTAAATGGTATAGTATCATCAAACATTCTGCGTTGTCTTGGACTGCACAGAAGGGCTGTGGTGTCAAATTACCACCACCTAATGAGCTGAATCTGGTAGTGGGGGAGATTGCTGGACAAACCTAACACGAACGAATGGTGAGAGGGAACTGGGAACGTCTGGTAGAGGATCCTGTTTGGATGATCTTCAACTTTCACCTCTGGGATAGTGTGTCTCATCTTCAGAGGGAAGTTGAAAACATTGAATCTGAATAGGCACTAAAGATGAAGGAGTGTTGTTGGAGTACAGGATTCTGGGTATGCCTATACAGGCTATCCACCTGGGCTGCCCCTTGTTCTGATCTTGCTTGGATTTTTTAACAGGATCTCAAGGTGCTTCAATGGTGAGGTGGGTGTCTGGATATTAACTTGGCTTTTAGTAGATGAAGTGGTAGATTTAATAAGTTATCTTTTCAGCAATATGATGATCAGTACAAAATAATAAAGGACCGGGTCCATAAAAGGTGAATACAAAGTATCATAAAGTGTAAAAATGAAAAGTATTCAGGGATCCTTCAGACACAAATCCATGATGGCTCAACACAAGAGAGAGGCGCCTCAGTATCTGTTAGTAACTGCGATTGTCATGTAAAATCCTCAGCAACCTAAAGCCCCTTCGGAACCCTTTACATGAAGTGGAAAATCGGAAAATCCTTTTAAAGCCTTGTTTTGTTATTAGTTCCTGAGCCACAAAGATTTCTGACTTACGATGTTTTCAAGCAACAATAAACAGATTATTTTTTAATATATCAGCTTTTGCTCTATATTAAATTCAGGGGTTATTAAATCCTTTTGCACTCGTTGGAGGAGACTGTCCTCTTACAGAAAAGTCTCCACTAACATTTTGTATTAGCAGTTTATTATAAACAGTAATTCAAGTTAACTCTTATCACTTAAGCAAACTAAATAACAAAGTCCTTCTCTATAGTTTGCATTCAGTAATGACCTCCAGATATTTAGTGGATGTCCTTTTCCTGTTCACATCTCTCCTCACAGTCATCTCTCCAATGTACCTATAACAAGATCTTAACACCCCCCCACCCCCAACGCTCCCTGGGGTCACCAACCCATAACCCAGCAAGGATAAATAGATATAGAGAATGGATGGTTGGAGGGCTCGAAATATAGGGGCAATTCTGTGTAGTAGCAATGTAATACATTTTCAGTCAAGCAGCAAATTTACTATCGTTTTAGCCTGAAAACTCAGGCAGAGAGAGGCTGTTTTCTCAGTGAGTGGAGCCTCTGGAAACTGGACAGCACGTCACCCTGTTGTAACCCGTTTCATCTCAAGATGAGTGTTGGAGAGGTGTAATGGTGTCAATCTCTTCCAGTATTCTGGCTCTAGTTTAAGTCAGTTACTGGCTGTGTCAATCAAGACAGGTAACCATCAGCACCAAGAACATCTCATTCTTTAGGTTTAGCGATTAAGACTAATAAATAAAGACTAAAAATTGCTGTTCTTAGTAAAAAAAGTATTACAGATTTCTTTTTTTGTTTTTTTGTTTTTTGCTTTTTGGTCACACTTAAAAGTTTCAGTTGATCAAACAAAATTGAATACCAAAGATAACCTGAGTAAATACAAAATGCAGTTTTCAAATGATTTTATTTAGGAGGAAAACGTTTTCCAAGCCAACCTGGCACTGTGTGGAAAAGTAATTGCCACCTTACCCTAATTTTGTTCAACCCTTATGGAGGGATTTTGGCCCACTCTTTGCAGGACTGTTTTAAATCAACCACAATGGAGGGCGTTTGAGAATGAATGGTTTGTTTAAGGTCATGTCACAGCATCTTAGACAGTACAGATGTTAATTAAGCAAGTGTCTGAGTGTAAGACCATGAATTAATGGCCTCAAATTTTCCTTCAAGATTTTTTAAAACAGAGCAGGTTCTTAGTTCCAGCAATTAAAGCAAGTCATCCATGTCGTGAATCAGCAAAGCAGCACTGGCCATAACACTAACGCCACCATATTTAGATAATTTTATTATGTTCTTATTCTGAAATGCCGTGTTAGTTTTACACAAGATGATGGGATGTAATGCCTTTCAAAATGCCCTGCTCTTTTCTACAGACAATGTTTCCAGAAGTCTTCAGGGCCTTCAAGATGTTTTTGACAAATGTCAAGCTGGCCATTGTGCTCTTCTTTTCAGTCAACAGTGCTTTTCACCTTGGAATTTTCCCATGGATGCCATTTTTGCATTTCTTATTTTGTCTCTTATTGTTGCATTGAATGGCATCACCTCAGGCAAGAGGAGTCGGAAATTCTTTAGATGTTGTTCTGGGATCCTTCTATAGGAAAAGTTCACCACTGATCCATGTTTTCACAATTTGTGGATAATGGCTACCACTGTGGTTCCCTCGATTATCAAATCCTTATAAATCGCTTTATAAACCTTTCCTGACAGATAGATGTTAATGACTGAATCCCATTAGATTGGGGCATGATGTGGTGCCTTTTAGATTGTTGGCCTACATCATGTTGTCAGACAGGACCTGATTGGGTGATTTCTAGATTGCACTTGTGTGGCCTAGGCAGGACTAATGATATTGAACCCTGCTCCCAAAAATATGCTGTTAATCACCAGTTTGATGATTGAACCTGATTTTCCAAGGTATCTTTCTCTGACCGACATTTGATGACAGAAGTGTGCAAAAAATCAAAAGCAAGATATATCTGTAAGAGTGTAAATATTCTTTTACAACACTGTGTATATTCCCAAAGAAGCCCAGAGGAGATTGCTTTTTTAATCACTGAGGAATTAAAAACAATGACAAAGACTTATTATATGAATATTTATTCAAATATTGTAATTCTTACAGATATGGTCATTTGAAATTGATCAGTTACTTGTGGCTTTTGTTTTTCCTGTAAAACCCTTGCTGTCTTGCAATCTCATTAACCCCTCTCAATTTAAGCAGCACATATATCAATGTTGTGTAGGAATATCATGCAAAAATATTTATTTACTTATTGAGAGGTAATCAAAAAACCATGGGTTCATTTTTAGAATTGGATTTTGGATGCCATATTATTTCCAGCCAAGTGTTTTTTGTCCTCTGAGGGCGAGGTAGAACAGGCTTTTTCTCCCCCCCTCTCATTTTGGATTATCCTCGTTTTTCACATTTCGTCATGCCACTAGGTCTGAGAGAGCACTGATAAAATGAGTCTGACAAAGAAGTAGCTATGCGTCAGTGGAGTTACAAAAAAAAAGGGGGGAAAGACAATATAAGAGAAGACAAAGAGTCAGTATTTAAACAAAACATCTGAAGGCATTGCATGATTCAAATATTAATCAGTGAGCTACTTAAGGCAAACAAGTTCTTAAAATAACACAAAATACAATTAATTGTTGCTTAGACCCGCCAATGCATCCCTGTTGGCAAAAAAACCTAATAAAATCCACACATGCAAGCCTCGTGCATGCTAGAGTAAAACATCAGGATATTATAACAGAATAATCACAGGCATTCAAATAAACCACTTTGTCAATATAGTAATTTACAGTTTACACAGTTTATATTACACATGTGAAAATTTCAGGGCGTTCACATGGCCAGGTCTCAGTAGACTGACACCATTGATGGTGAGGTGTAAATATGTTTCCTTCGTTTTGGTCTGTCCACTTGTAATTTCCGTATTGTTGTCTCTTACTTTACTTCAACTCCTACACAGATCAGCTCTCACATTACATCTCAGTTCAGTGTGACAAATGGGTTTAAACAAGCAGATTTCCTCATCCTGAAGGTGAAAAGACCACCACCCAAAGAAAAAAATTTATATATATATATAAACCACTCAGAATAATATAACTGGAATGTAGTTCAATGGCGTAGTAAATATGTGTTTTTTTTATTTGATTTCTTAATGGCATTAATGATGACCTTTATAACACTGTTAAAGATTTCACCAGATTAAAAATTGGGATAACCATTTCGCAAAGCTCTGCTTGAAGCAGTAAGTACCATATAATTGCAGCCACCACATCAACCCAGCTGAGCAGCTGTTTGCCAGCACTATCTATCAGGAGGGAATATCTTTTGTAAGAATTGTGTTTAATCCCTCCAGTGGAGTTTGTAGTGGAATTTCCGCCAAGACCTATGAAGCTGTTATGTGGACACAGAGGGGCCAAATATCCCAATTGGACAATTTATGTTGGGATACCTTCCTATTTTGCAATAGCTCTAAGTATTATTTGTGCTGCAGAACGTAATGTGCCTCAATGCTTGTAAATATGCAAGGATAGTTTTGATGTTGTTTTATCATTATATAAGCAGAAAATTTCTTTAAAAGGAACCTTAAACAATATAACATCTTACTTCTTAAAATAAAAGCTGTTTTGGACATGATCTATGAACAACACTCTTGTTATAATAAAAAAAAATAGAAGTTGTGGTCTTTGGAACGCCAAAGTGCTCAAAATTAAATATAGTAATAATAGGTATCTACATCAATAAAAAATAGATAAACATATAATGTGTGTGAAATAATTGGATGCATATTAAATTCTCAGCTAATTATTATGAAATATATTTCATTTTCCATTAAAAATCAGCTTTATAATATAAAAGAATTTTCATATAGAATTTTTAACTAATAATTGAAATTATTGTTAAGGCTATTTTTATATAATCCCAGCAGTTTTTATTTATTTCAAAATGTCATTTTTTAAAAGTCAGCTTTTATTTAAAAAAAACAGCTTTTATTTTATGAAGGTGATTTCTCCCAATGACATATGTATTTCATAATGCCACTTTTTAACTGAATGACTGTCGGCCAATCAGCGTCAACGGACTGGACCTGCATCCTCATTTGCTGATCCTTACATAGCGATTAGTCCTATTTCGTATATGCTTCGCCCTTTAAGCTATCGCTAGTGGTTTATTTCTTCGCGCGCAGCCATTTTCTCCCCGCTAGAAGAGGAATTCCCCATAGTGGACCAATGCTCACTGGAAGAAGCATTGAATATCTTCGATGCTGGGCATGACCCTTTTAAAATAAAAGCTGGCTTGTTGAAATAAATGCTGACTTTTAAAAATATTAAATTTTGAAATAAAAAAACTGCTTACATAAAAATAGCCTCAACAATAATTTCAATTATTGGGTAAAAATTTGATATCAAAAAAAATATATTACAAAGCTGATTTTAAAAGGAAAGTTAAATATATTTCACAATTAGCTGAGAATTTAATATTCATTCAATTATTTCACAATTTCATTGTCACATTATATGTTTATCTATTATTTATTGATGTAGATACTTATTTCATAATGTTTAATTTATTTATTTAATTTTGAGCACTTTGGTGTTCCATAGTGGTCTACTATATAGTACAGTACGGACAGAGAGATTTGCAGACTGGATCATCCTAGTCTTTTGGCCCTACAGTCACGTACATTTGAGTTCTGCCTCAGTCTGAACCTGAGAACTGAGATTATGAAAGAAACACTCTAAATCATTAATTGAAACATATACCAAGATGTAAAAGGTCCGGGTTGGTTGGTGTCACAATGACAGAGCCATGAATTAGTTCAATGACCGTCACAGTTTGGTATTTGGCGTAGGGAGTCAAAGGCAAGGTCACAAGCCGACACAGGTCACTCAAGAGGCCATCTCCATTTGTTTAGCCCAAGTAGGAGGTACATAAAGCATGGTAATAAAACAGTTACTAAATATACTCCAAGATGTAGAAGGTTAGGAAAGGTAACTAACCACAACTGTGGCTTCAAGTACACTACTTTCTGTACTTTTCAATCAAATATTATTCTAGCCGATAAAAAGAAATATCAAATATCAGGTGGCGATAAGGTTAATTTATTTGAAATTGGAAATTTCTCCTTTGTGAATTTGTACTTTTGCAGTTTTTGTCATTTTCTATCAGAAAAAGTTGGGAAAAATCCAGACCAAACAAGGACCAAAACCGTAGTTAAAGGAAACAGGATAGAATATAAACTCTTCACAAAATAATAATCTAAAATCTAAACTAAAAGAATATCCACATTAGATTTAAGGGTTTGTAAAATGACCTATTTCCAAATGTCTTCCAAATCATTATACAAGAGAACTGAACTCTATATATTATGGTTAAACAAAGGGTTTGATTCAGGGTAGTAATCAGAAGGAGGTTGGGTTAAGATTGAATTTAGGATACAAATTGAGAAGAGTATACTAAAACCTGCAGGTCATATCATTAAAGGTTCCTTTTAAAGTATGTATCTGTTCGTTAGATTTTGTTAGCATAGTTTTTAAATAAAAAGGTACTTTACATTTTCTTTAAATCAAGATGTTCTTTGGGTTTATCTTTTGATCAAACCAATGAGAAAATAATTTGTTTTCATGCCAGGATTGTCAAGCACTGTTTTTTCTGATAAAGTCCTAGATACATGTACACAATAAAATCATGGATATTCATCCATTACAAGCTGTCTTTACGTTTGTGAAGATTCTTGTAAAGGCTTGAAGCATGTGACCTAAAAAAAAAAACTCTCAGTCACCGCTCAGCCCTGACTGTTATGTAAGTGTCATGCATGTTTCATATATACATGTGCTGGATGCCGAGCGTATATGAGTGGGTGGATGTGAGATGAAGATGGCATCTTGCCATGATAAATAAATAAACAGCCCTGCCTTTTGTTTTAGAAGGGAAGTCACAGAGTAGCCTGATGCAAGTCAAGCTTCTGGAATATATAATGTACATATACACGTAATAGACTACCTGCCTGTTCTGGCTTACTCTGGTCTTGATCCAGTCATGAACTGAGACTAGTGCTACATTGTGCAATTCCACATTCACACTTTTGTACAATGTGTCCCAGCCATGACAAACACAGCAACGTTCAACCCCCACCCCCAACCCCCATGGAGGAACCCTATTCAGTCAAACTGAACAAGTATTATTTTCAGAGATGAGATGCTACACTTAACAGCATGTTCAATTTGGCAGAAATAACATTGCTACAGAGTGTAAGTCTATTTCCTAATGTTTTGCACACATGAAACATACATCGTTTTCTAACCGTTAGCTTAAAAAAATACAGGCCTGTCGTTCATGATTTAAATATGAATAACGTCTGCAGAAACATTGATAAGGCCTGTTAGTCATGATTTAAATATGATTACAGGCCTCAGTATAAAATGTAATTCCATTGTATGAGCAGTAAAGAAGCAGCATCACACAAACAGTATAATGACCAATACACAAAAAAGGCATAACTCTGTACAAGTGTATAAACATCTAAGAAAATGTTTTATAAGCAGTTAACAAGTAGATGTTCTAATTAAACATCATCAGCCAAGAAGTATATTGTGATTTTGAGGCGTGAGTTTAGAAAAATTTTGTAAACATTCTTTTGTATAGATTCCTTGACTGAATAGGGGCCTAAAGACACAAGTAAAATCTACTGTACAGTATGCGGTACACAAATATACAGTAAAACATTTGTTCACACATTTACATGAAGTGAAATGGACGTCTGGACGCAGAGTTTGATGACTGATTGGTAGGAAAATATTGTGCTTTGCGAAGAGTTATTGTAATACACCATTAAATGGGCACAGCGGCAGGGCCAAACTTGTGTAAAAGTGACAGTGCAGTTACCTGAACCACTAGGCCTTGGTTACGACATTATGATCCCTTGTGGACTCAGAAAAGGTTGTAGCTAACTTTTTGTGGCTCACTTAGATTCAAACAGTAACAGCGTATTTCAATGGGTTACCAAGAAAATCAATTTAAAACTCTTAGGATACACATGGGCCAGTGTAAGATTCTGACATTATCATATGGCATTAAAACACAAATTTTTAAATGTTTGTTTTTATGCACCAGCGGCCAACAGATCATGGACCAATAGACAAGCTAACTATTAAGTCTATTGCCAAAATCTGATTGAAAACACTGTTGCTTTAAAAAAGCGATGAGAAGAGCTCTTGTTGTATAAACCCTCCGAACACTGGACATCTTTAGATATCTTTTTATGGCTATTTAAATCCCTAGCCTAAACAAGGGAGTTAAGGTCTGGTTTGGTTAGCTTGTATGATGGGCTCCAAATCCGACCTAACAGCTTTCAACAACAATTAGACACCATTAGACATCTTTATATACGCACCATTTTGCTTTAAAACTTAAGATTTGGTTAAATGAACAGATAGGTCTTTTTCTACGTCTTTTCAACAAAGTTTTGATAGGATAAACAGTGACAGTCTTTCAGTGTTTCCTGCTTTTTTTCAACCCAACAGATTACTTAACATCAACAACAGCTTTCTTTTTTGTAATGAAAGAAAAAAGAAACTGCTATCTGCTCAACATCCTATCTGCTCAACAACACGGATCAACATCCCTCCAGAAGAAGTTTTAACTGTGGATAAATGTAAAAGAAAACTTTAGTGGTTTTCATTTTTCCTTACCCGGCGTTTTCAGGTATGACAAGAAGTTGCTTGACGTTTCGTACCAACTCTTTCATACCAACCATGTGTCAATTCACACCAACCAAGGTGGGTGTTTGACACATCATGTGTACCCATTTGTGATATGTTTGACAATTGATGATTTAATGTACTTAATTTCTTATCTACTTATAGTGTAAGATATGGAAATGTGATTATGTGGCTCTAATTATTAGTAATTACCTGCAGGTGGTGGCTGAAAATGTTGGTTTGATTATTGGTTACAATCTGTCCAATCTCAAAAGAGTCAACTGTTCCAGAACCATAGTCAATGGAAATAGAATACACAATTAAATTAAATAAAAGTGGGATTTAAGCATTTTTATGGTTTATTCAAGTTCTGTACAAAACAGAACTTGAATAGGCTGAGATAAAATGGCGATGTGTGTATATTAGATGGAGATAACCCATCACACTTCAGTGAATAAAATTGGTTCTCATACACAGGGACATGCAACAACATTAAAAGTACCTGTGAGATTTGTTTTAATTACTTTAGCCTGGCAGTGGCACAGATGGGGGTTTTCACTGAAATGTATTCACTTCAGCTGTCGGTCGTAATCTTATGCTGGACACAAGGTAAACATGGAGGCCACCAACGGAGTCCAATGTAACTGTCTGAATCTAAGTGCAGAGCTGCTGCTGTCACAAAGCTTACAGGTTATTCAAAAGGTTCACAACTTTGAAAGAATTTGTTTTTAATGTTTAGAAAATCTGCCGATAAATGTAAATCAAACCCAGGTTTATTGCTTTTTTCCCACCATGTCGGTGTTCAGCATTTTCTTCAGGAAGAGGGAGAATGAAAAATAGAGGCTGCAAGCAGGATTGAACACCTTGACAAACTTTGATTGGCACAACGGTCCCTGAAAGCTGCATTAACCTGAAGGCCTGTTAGTCTAGCTTTATTTCACAAACAGATTGTGCCTGCCTGAACACACGACAAACAGAACGACCTTGAAGAAAATGAGACGAACACATACAACTTGAAAGAGTAACCGGAATTGTGTTTCCATTCCTCAGAAATCTCTTGCTGTTACGTAAGGCAGGGTCTGTTTGGGACAAGTGTTACGCACTTTGTGTTTCCCACGTTGCCACAGTTCAGCTCAGTGCAGTTTGGTGTTTGCACTGGACAGGGGTCCAAAATGACCTCACAATCCTTCATTTATTTTATATTTAGCAGGAGGAAATGTTTTAAGAAACAAAGTACATGCTTGCAGTCCTGCTTTTGCCCCTCACTCGTCCCCTCATTTGTGGCTCCAAATGTTGTGTCAGTTTTATTTGATGACAAGGCAGCCAAAAACGTATAAACTCTGGTTAATATCCACTGACAGATTTTCTCCAGATTATTATTTTGTTGTTATTATTCTGGGACCCTTTTAAACGCCATGTATAAAGCCACTTGAATTCCAGAACATTTGATACTGGCACATTGGTTTTATGTAGACCACTCCTCCAAGGAGTGCTACAGTGCTTTAAAAAGAATTTGCCACCCTTGCAGATTTCTTCTGTGCTTGCTTTCACACTTAAATGTTACAGCTCGTCAAACAAAATTTAACATTAGGCAAAGACAACCTGAGTAAACACATTTTTTTAAATGATCATTTTATTTATCAAGTGAAATCAGCTATCCAAACCAATCTGGCCCTATGGGAAATATATATCTCCCCTCTTGTTAACATTTTTTTGGGGAGTTGAGTTTAGTTCCAGTGTCCACATCCAGACCTGATTGTTGACACATCTGTAGAATCAAGAAATCACCTAAATACCATCTGTCTCACAACATGAAGTAGGCTAAAATATCTCAAAAAGGAACACATCTTGCCGAAATGTAAGGAATATATAGAACAAAAGAGAAACAAAGTAATTTACACCTATTAGTCTGGAAAGGGTTACAAACTCTTTTCCAAGGCTTCAGGACTCCAGTCAACTGTGAAAGCCATTACCCACAAATAGAAAAAAGATGGAGCAGTGGTGAACCTAGCCAGGAAAGGACAGCCTACCAAAATAACTCCAAGAGCACACTGATGACTTTTTCTGGGAGGTCACAAAAACACAGAACAACTAAACTTTGTCATGCTGTGTAACTTGGATTAAACAGCAGGACAATGATCCAAATCAGACCAACAAATTCACTTCTGAGTGGCTAAAGTAATCCAAAATGACGAACAAAAAAAATTTAGAGTGGCCTAGTCAAAGTCTGGAGTTTAATCCGATTTATAGGATGTTGCATGATCTTAAACAGGCTGTTTATAATTGTAACATTTCAATGTGGCTAAACTAAAACAATTTTATATAACAAAGTGGGCTAAATTTTATTTGCAGCGATGTGACTGACTTGCTGCCAGTTATCGCAAATGCTTGGGGGCAGGTGTTGCCATGGAGGGTTTAGGGGGCTAAGCTATTACTTTTTCACATTGGGCCAGGTTGGTTTGTGATAGTGTTTCCCTTAATAAAGAAATGTACTATTTGAAAAAACACATTATTTTTCTTTTTACTCAGGTTATCTTCGATAATAAAATCTATTTGATGATATGAAATGTTTAAGTTGGAAATAAATGCAAAAACATTTTCACCGCACTTCACATATGTTCTCAGAGTCCCTCCTTTAGTCTATACGAATATTATTGGACAAGGAGTTTGATCAGTTGGTTATCTGTTTTTTTGCACATATTCAGAGGGTGTTGCTCCCACTAAGATCTGAGTCTGAGATCTGATATCAACGAACATGCTATGAGAGGTCTGAACCTGCAATTTGGCAATAATCTTGGATAATTGTTGAGAAAGGTAACCCAGGCCATCACTAATAAGACTTCTTATTCACAAGAAAATAAATAACACACTTTTGTACAGAATAAAGAAAGAGGTAGAGAGACGTGACAAAGACAAAACACTGCCTCTGAAGTGCAGTGTATTTTCACAAAAATAACAACGCTGTAGATCGCAGCTCACAGTCAGACTCTGTAATCAGATTTGTGTTTTTGACTGCTGGGCTTGGAGATCCTCGTTTCCAGAAGCCACGGTGAACAGGGGTGCTTGTGAATGTTTTCTGACATACCAGTAAGACTGGTTTAAGTCCCTGTTGCATTTGATTTGACCGGACTCCCAGGGAGCACAGCTTCCTTCCGAGTCAAGGCAGGTGGACGGAGCAGAAGGAGGGAAGATCTCAGGGGGTAATGGATTTGTGTTGAATTGTAGCAGTGGCAGTGTCTGCGGCGGTGGCGGCGGTGTGTTGGTGTGGAGGGAACAAGCCCTGAGTGTGGGACAACAGTACATGCTTCTCCTAAACTAAAACATGCTCTATTTATTTAAAGAGAACAGGATATTCACTGTACAAACTGGAAAAAAGAAAATGGCACCAGGGTCTACATGTTTTTGAACAAATTCCCAACCTCCTGGTTCTGCAGACGAAAAATAGGAATCTGAAAGTTTTTCACACTGATCGGTATAAATTGATTTCACCTGAAAAAACCTCTCCACTTTCCATATGTAAACATTTAAGAGATTTTGTGAAAGGTTGAGAAAGTGGATACAGAAGAATAAAGAAGAATGGACAGTGTTTTCAACAAAAGCGTCTCACTAGTTTGGGCTCATCGAACCTGGAAGCTATCCTTATATCTCCTCCCCGTACAGACCGGTGATTTCAAACCACCACAACCCTTCAAATACCCAAAAGCAAAGTCCCGTCGCCGAAAACATGGAGGCATCCAAGTCAGGGCTACCCATTGCAGCCAAACATTCCCGAAAGTGCAACATGAGACAGCGGGTGAAGTTCACCATGTGCTCACTAGCTTCCAGTGAAGACTATAGCAAGAAAAGGAAGCTCAAAGAGAAGATTAGAAGCCAAGAAAGCTGGCCAGCTGAAGTGGAAGGTGGGGCCTTGGCCTTTAGATCCGGCTTACCCGTCTGGTATGAAGGGGGTGGATTGCTGGAGGTGGACAGGGGGTGTAAGGTGGTGGCTGAGGGCCAGGTTTGATCCCTCGGGTCCTCATGTAGGAGAGAAACTGGTCAGGGATTTCGGCTAGCACTTCCTTAGCCAGGCGAGCCATGCTGAGGATGTGGTTTCCTCGCCGGTCAATGTAGTCTCTGAAAGGAACAAACTAAGGAGGAAAGAACGACAGAAAAGAGAAGGAGGAAATTAATTGGACAAGGAGAGACAGTGGAATCAGAAAACAGGAGGAAGATGAAGAAAAAAGAAAATGCAGAAAATATCACAAGATAAGATGAGACGTGGTGCACAAAGAAGGGAAAACCAGCAGATTGGGTAGAGCAGAGAGTCAAGCGCTATGATCTTTTCCCATTAATCACAAATCTGACATTTCCATTCTGCTGAGGGAAAACTTTCACAGCCAGTCAGTGGGATCTGTAGGAATACTGTGTACCTGAACAATGTCTCTTTCCGCATATCGTCCTTGGGATGAGATCCTCTCTTCATCACCGTCTAGCTCGATCATTTCTGCGAGAAAAGAACAGTGGTTCATTTCAGTCAGGACACTTAAAAGAACAGTTGAGTTATTTGAAGTTGTATCCTAAGTTGACTTAACTGTGACTTGAAGATAAAACAACTACAAACAGTATAATTTTTTGTGCACATATGCAAGTTATCTTTTTGAGCCAGATAATACAGAGAAAGGGCTGTGATAGGTCAGTGGTATGATATTTAATCAGCCACTGTGGACATAGTTGACATAGCAACAATTGTTGATCAACACAAAATAGCAGAAACATCACAATGTTGATTGCTCAAACTCCTTGAAAGGTTTTAAGTTTGAGTTGTTTTCAATGATGGAAGTTGACTGTGGAAAAGACTCCAAAGGAGTAGCTGGTAGCTTGACTCACATGTCTCAAAGCTTAAATCACTCTGACACTGGTCTGCTGCAGCTAAGATCCTGACCCTATAATACCTAAACTAATGTTTCCATTCCATTGTAGCTCTCTTTGCTGTATGTTTAGCCTCGTTGTTCTACTGTAAAGTGAACCTCCAGCACAGTCTCAGGTTTTTCTCCCAGTAGTTCCCTGTATTCAGCTCCACTCACCTTCCAATCAACATTGAAAAGTTTCCCTTTACCTGCAGAAGAAAACAACCCCACAGCATGATGCAGCCATACTGTTTCATGGTTGGTTTGGAACAGCAAAGTCTTTTCTGCCAACACATTGTGATTTGTATGTGGGCTTTGGTTTCATCTGACCTGAGCACCGTCTTGCTGTGTTTCTATTGGCCTATAGGCTGATTAATGGTCTTCTTGCCCAACTTGTCCATTTAGAGGAATAAACATGTCTTGGCAGGTTCAGTTAAGCCAAAATCTTTCTATTTTCAGATGATGGATTGAACAGAGGTCTGTGTGATGTTTACTGCTTCTAAAATTGTTTTATAATCCAGCCCTGCTTTAAACGTCTGCACAACTTCCTCCCTGACCTGTCTTCTGTGCCTTCCTTGGTTCTTATGATGCTGTTTGTTCACTAAGGTTCTCTAACAAACCTGCGAGTCCATCACAGGACAGCTAGATTTGTACTGAGACTAAATGACACGCAGACTCTATTTACTAATTAGGTGACTTCTGATGGCAGTTGGTTACACTGTTATTTAGGGGTATCAGAATAAAGGGAGCTGAATACAAATGCATACCATGCTTTTCAGATTTTTATTAATAAAAAATTTTGAAAACATACGTTGTTTTCCTTCCTGCCACTTCTCAATAAAATACATTGACGTTTGTGGATCCAACATGCCAGAATACGAAAAGAGATGTGAATACTTTTACAAAGCTCTGTATGCCTTTAAACAGACAACACTGTAGCTTAGCAAACAAGTCCATACAGTCTGCTGAAGATATTTGAATGTCAGTGGCTCACATATCCTATGAGACAAAGCCAAATGTGAGAGTGATGAAGTAAATCTGCATGGCTGACCGTGATGCAATGGGGCTGACAGTTACATATAAGTGTGGGTTTAGGGAAAGCATGATAGAATATGTTTAAGTAAAGCCAGCAAAGGACACCACAGGGACATTAAACAGCCAGGCGCTGCGGGTTCAGACATGTGATCATTTCTGAGTTCTGTTGACTTTGTGGGCAAATTGCTCATCTTGAATGAGCTTGTTTTCACAGAGGACTGCTCTGGGATTTGTTAACAACACAGGAGAAAATGTGAGGAATGGGATGATTGTATAAGAAACACAAATAAAAACAATCCTTTTTCTTTTTGAAAGGCAAATGTAAATTTGTATCCCTCTATTTGATGTCTTTACTGCTTTGCAACAGCATTCATACTCCTTGAATGTTTTCATATTTTGTTATGATCCAATCACAAACTTTAATGTATTTTATTGGAGCACAAAGTGGCCCAAAACTGCCCCATGGTAACTTTGAAGCAGCAGCAAGGATTCACAGCTCAGGTGAGACAAACTCTTGAGAAACCATTAATAAGGTCTTTATGGAAAAGTGGAATAAAGAGTCCCATTGTTGAAGAAAAAGACAAGAGTCAGTAAGAGCACCAAAACAAGCAAATTGCCACAAGCAATGAAGGAGACACTGTAAACATGTGAAAGAATGCTCAAATCAGATGATATCAAAACTGAACTTTGTCACGTGCATGAAGAAAACGCTGTGTGTAGAAGAAAACTCCACATCAACCCTACCAAAGTCTTGCCACAGTGTGGCAGTATCATGCTGTGGGGCTTTCTTCAGCAAGGAAGCTGGTCAGAATTATTGGGAGGTTGAATGGATCAACATGTAGGGCAATCCCAGAAGAATCATTTTCATTCCACTTCACAATTATGTGATATTTTGTTTTGGTCTATCACAGAAAATCACACTAAAATTCATTGAAATCTATGGTTGTAATGTGACAAAATGTATAGATAAAAAGAGGTATGAATTTTTCTGTAAGGTATTCTATGTTGTGGAAGAGCACAGAGAGGGGGTGAGCCATGTGGGAGGTGAGATAGAAAGTAGAGCAAAGGTTGAAGGCATAAGATTACTGGGTGCTAATTAGTCACATATGCACACCTCACAGAGCTTACCATCAAATTCTGCTGGTCCAACTCCAACTATTATGATCGACATGGGCAGAGATGCAGCCTGCAAAGTGTAAAAATACAGACAGAACAAGGATATTAAAGGCAGGGACGCAGCAACGATCAAAGAGTTCTCCATTAGCTGACTTAAACTTCACAGGCTGTCAATGAAGTTCCCCTGCTAATTACCAACTGCACGATAAATGAAACAGTAGAAATCAAGACCTATTGAAAATGTCATCGCTGTTGTTAATGCAGGTGGGGGTTGTCAATTTACATCTGCCATCCGCAGCATGTTATTCATGAAGCCTCTCGAGGAGCAAGTTTCTAATTTCATGCATCTACAACCTTGTCTAAATCTCCCAAAGCTTGTGGGCTCAGAAATGATTACAATTAACATCCACCTCTGCCCCGAGCCTTGGTTCAACTACTGATCGGCATTGCAATATTGTTTATTATACCTCAGCCAAGTGGGACAACAAAGTGGGGTTTTAGCAATGAATGATGAATGGAGGTTTGTAAGAGTTTCATAACGTCCTTTAGTTATTAGACAGAGGCCTGAAATTGCCAGAGAAATGAGGGACATAGTGCCTCCACAGGCAGGTAAATAATTACTCTCAAATCTTACATTACAACAACATTAACCCAGATGAGAGCAAAGAGCAATATAAGGTAGCAACTGGGGCAACTGGGGTTCCAAACATTTCAGATTACCTGGAATCATTGCACATATTAACTCTGAGCAAACTCATTACAGTTATTAAAGCTGAACACAGCAGGACCGAAGGGTTCTGGTAGAGCAGGAAGGCGGGGGTGACCACGCTGTTGACGTTCCTCCCTCACTCCCCTAATTAGTGGAGATAAGAGGCTGAGTGTAGGAAGCATGAGAAGGCTTTGCTTTTTATAGTCTCCCTTTCATACTGGGTGTTTGCTGGTGTATCAGGACCTTTGTTGGAGTCTTAATTATAGCGAAACCTCCAGGGTTCCTCACTAATTTTACAGTGTATTCGCAGCACGGTGGTGTGCACATGGACTGCTGCTGCCCACGATACTGTGAATCTCATTTTTGTATCTTTACAGGACAAAGTGATTTTAATGGTGTGCAGGGAATGTAACAGTCATTTTTTAAATCTTTAATATGCAATTTTCAGGGTTTTTATGACTGATTTGTCCAGAATATTTATTTGTATAAAAGTTTTTGTTTTATAAAGTATTATATGGGCATTATAAAGGGGGTTCTGATAAAGTGTTTTAGTCCCCAATCAAAGTGATTTAAGTTTAGGCGCTACAGCACATTGAGGTAAATTAAATCTGCGCCATGCATCTGCTTGGAAACTAAGCAACTTTAAAGAATACTAAAACAACACTCCACATTTCGTCAGTATTACATGGTCTACATTAGTATTGCTATTGTGTCACACCTAATTCAGTCCCAGGTGATTATGCAGAGTCTCTCTGTCCCGACTTGAGTGTCTGCAGGTCAGCTTTGATACACTGCTCTAACCCAGGTTTATGAGGTGAACCCAGCTTTAAGGAAGCGGCTATAAAGTTCTGGAAATGTGCTGTGCCTTATGATACACCACACTGCCTAAAGTATTTGCTTGCCTGCTTTCAACCACGTATGAACTTCACCAACATCCGATTCTTAACCCACAGGGTTTAATATGACATTGGCCCATCCTTCACAGCACAACGTATTCTGGGAAGGTTTTCAACAAGATCTGGAGTGCGTTTATGGGAATTGTTGACCATCTATTCAGGAGTTAATTTCTGAAGTCAGACAGTGAAGTTGGATGACAGGCTTGGCTTGCAGGCTCTGCTCTAATTAATTTCAATGGTTCATTTGGGTCAGTTTGCTAAATCACTAAACTAACCTTTGCATATTTTCTCTTTGGTTTGATGCGACTCATTCACCTGGTTCTGTGTTTCAGTTTTTTTACAGTCAATCAAGTGTGAACAAAGCTTACAGAAAAACAATGTTCTACTGCTTCACGAGCTCAGTGCTGTAAAGCAGGTTCTGAGCAGTTTCTCCAACGATGACAGCTGCCTGAAAATAGCCGGGCCAGCTGAAGATACAGTCCCTCATTCTCTGTAAATATTATTGTGCGCAGTGAAAAACACTTAGATTGTCAAGAAAAAACAGATTTATTAGATACAAATAAAATATGAAATGCTGTGCCGTTGTAGCAAGAAGGTATGATGAACTGGGGGACCTGTCCTGCCCCCCACCAGCCTCCAAGGATTACGTGGCTGTAGAAACTGGATGGTAATCATTGAAAGGTATTATTTTAAAATTCATTTGGCTAACACCCTTTCTAGTACTTAATTTCTATCAAGGCTTAAAAAAAGAATTAAACGAAACACATACATTTACTATGGACTCCTTCGTCTGTGCCATGTCAGTGATCACACCATCCGAGATGATGAGAAGGATGAAGTACTGTGAGCCGTCTGTCACTGCTGACGCATACCTGGCATTGAAAAAGATGAGAGATAAAGCAAAAATGAAAAAAAAGACACATGCAAGTAGAAACCTTCGATAAAACATTTAATCCTGACCTTTATTAAAGATAATAAAACATGCAAGGTTTGTCTAATAGTTGCCCCACTGACAAGTTTCATTTGTTCCAGGAAGGAAGATAATATGGGAGCATCAATTTTATGGATGGGCAGATATTAACTTGCTGGAGTTGCAGTTTAATGAGCTCTCATCTCCAGCCTCTATAACTGGCTCACAATTATCTTATTACAGAAAATCTCATTTTAGGAAATTACCCCTGAGAGATCAATGAAACTGTGGCTTTATTTTATTAAAGAAATACTGACCAATAAGTCATGCATCACTAGTGTTAAATATTTAAAACATCCGTTTATTTCTGAATTTCTGTTTTTTAGGTATATTGATCACAAATTCTAATGGAACAGCAAATTGTTGTCAAGTGCTTCGCAAATGTCCCAAGCTAAAGCTGTTTGTAACTTTCATTTTAACTACAAACAACTTTAATGGCCTCTATGTGTCTTACACAAGACCTGGTGACAGCCCTGAATGTTGCTGAGAGAACACAGACATTTCTGTACCATAAAAAATGTACACAGTAAGTCATCAAATGAATAAAACATTTGTGAGCAGCACCACTTATGATCAAAAAGACACATAGCATTGTAAATTAGGGTCGGGTGTTTTATTTATTTAGTTCCACGATGAAACAGATCGGGTTGTCTGTTACATACACTGAGGCGAAACGTCTGAGGTGATCGAGCAGGACAAAGTTTTGCGATTTGAACAACACACAGCCAGGCGCTTAAGAATTTGACGTGACATGATGTCACCTCTTTGGCCAGTGTCTTTCTTGCTTTTAGTCAGATGCTTCGCAGAAGCGAGCGATGAACAATGCAGCCATTCTCAGGCTGAGTGGGAGGACGGAGCTGGTGGAGAGAGATAGGATTTGAAAGCCAATGACGGAAGGTGGGAAACGTGCTTGTTACAGTCAGTCTTGAGGATCATGAGACAAGATCTGGCAGTAGGAGATGTCAGGTGGGAGTTGGAAGAAACTGTGGTACAAAACATCCCAGAACTTTATTTCAATCAGTTGTTACCTAGTCAAAACAAAAGACAATCTTTTTTAAATTGTGGCTTTTACCTACTGGGACACAATAAATAAACTGGTTTTCACCAGGTTCTACTATTATTTAAAACTAATGTCAAATGTGCAAAAACAGGCAACACTTCTCATTTCTTACTAAACAAACATGAAACCAAAACCAACCAAACAATACCTTTTACTTGTCTTGTCACGTGCATTGACATATAACATGCTAGCTAAGGCCTTTAGAGTCTGAGATGTGGCTATTTGCCTTATGCAAATATCGCTAAGCATTGAACTGCCTGATCTTTGGTGTGACACCCACTCTTGTAAAGTTAACAGCTTTTTTAATGTTTTTCACTTGTAAATAATCTTTTTCATTCTAGAATAAAAGAGTTTAAATTGTTTTGTAAAGCACAGCTCTAAGCTCATTGCTGACGCCTTTTCCTTATGGCATTGTGTTTACACACATCTCTATACGCCAGAGCAGCAAACACTTTCCCTCCTAAATCCTATAGAAGCAGTAAAGGTGTAGTTTTTCTAAACACACCTCTTTTCCATTTTAGCTTCATGTTTGTTGAATAAAACATGACAATGTGGAGTCTGGTTTGTTACTTTTGAAGTTAATTTTTTATCATTTTAGAAACTGATAGGAAACTGAACTTTTATTACTTCCTGATGTGTAAAACACCCCAAAATTGAAAAAATGTGTACTTCATTTATCCAATGGCTGTACCTGTAAATTAGGAAAGTGCTGCTGACAGAAACTTTTAGTATCTGAAAGAGTGAATGTTATTTGTTTTAAATATTAAAAAGTGAAAAAGCAGAACCTTGCTAATGTTGCTCCAGATGCCCACAGGGAATTGTAGGCCGAGCATTAGTCAGCTTTAAGTCTTTTTTTACAAGCATCCGTTGGGATGTATTTATTGCTTGTCTATGAAGCTCATAAGGTGTGACACTTACAGTTCCTTCGAGTGATATTTCATAATTTTTTTCTTTTTTCACCTGTCCCTAAAGGCAGCAAATCAGTCATTAGCAACCAAAACCTAATTACTGTGCAAGTCCACACTATAACAGTATGTATTGATTTCTCTGCCTGAGCTATCTGCATTTTTATTATAATCATGGATCCTAGTTTAACGGCAGACAGCTATAACAGGAAATCCACCATAGTTAGCTGATCTTATAGAGGATTTTCTTCTGCCAAAGTCAACTTTTTGTGGTGATCCTGTACTGTACAAGATTTTTGCAGGGGGCATCTGTGGATTTAGTTGACCTACCTGGCCACATGGTTAATAACAGGGGAGAAGTGGGTGGGTCCATACAGGCGCACACTCTTTAGGCTCTGGTAGTAGGCCTCCATTACCCCGTCAATGCCATTGCAGTATGGGTTCTGTGGATTACCATTCTGCACAAAATAACAAAAAAAGAGACTTTTGGATCTGATTCTGTGGGTTGATCTATCACTTCTCATGCAGTTTAAAGCAATAAAACCCCCTAAATAAAATATCTTTTTGCAAAGGAAGAAAAAAAATCCAGCTTAATCAAGGATAATATTTGTATTAGAAAACTGAAAGGCAGTAGGCAGCTGAGCTGGAGTTCTTTGGTATTTAAGTCAAGCTAGGACTGTTTAAAAATACCAAATGATAATAAAATGTTAGAGATATGTACACGTTTTTATAAGGCAAAAGGTAAAACAAATACATTTTATAATAACACTAAAGTCAAGGTTATATATGTTAAACAATAAAATCCAGAATAATTAGGATCAATATTCTTACACCATATAACAGTACTTGTCATGATTTTTAACTTATGATTTTTAACAGCAATACAATAAAATATAAATAGATAATATGAAGGTTGCTAAAACTGAAAAAAAGTAAAAAATAAATAAATTGAGATGATAAATAGCTCAAACTTAAACTAAAAGCCAGACTGAATAGATTCATCTTTAGTTTGCTTTTAAAAACATCCAAAACATCAGGACGTCAGGAAGACCTGAGGGCAGCTGATATTTCCTGATGACACCACCAAACAGTAGCATATAAAGAACTAAAATACCTAAAATGGAGCCTTGTAGAACACCATAGTTTAGTAACATTCTGATGAACAGTTTCCTCTAATGATTGTCTATTGCTAAAATACACTCACCGGCCGCTTTATTCGGTACACCTGTCCAACTGCTCGTTAACGCAAATGTCTAATCAGCCAATCACATGGCAGCAATTCAATGCATTTAGGCATATAGACATGGTCAAGATGATCTGCTGCAGTTCAAACCCGAGCATCAGAATGGGGAAGAAAGGTGATTTAAGTGAACGTGGCATGGTTGTTGGTGCCAGACGGTTTGGTCTGAGTATTTCACAAACTGCTGATCTACTGGGATTTTCACGCACTACCATCTCTAGGGTTTACAGAGAATGGTCCAAAAACGAGAAAATATCCAGTGAGCGGCAGTTCTGTGGGCGCAAATGCCTTGTTGATTCCAGAGGTCAGAGGAGAATGGCCAGACTGGTTCAAGCTGATAGAAAGGCAACAGTAACTCAAATAACCACTTGTCATAACCAAGGCATGCAGAAGAGCATCTCTGAACACACGACACGTCGAACCTTGAGGCGGATGGGCTACAGCAGCAGAAGACCACACCGGGTGCCACTCCTGTCAGCTAAGAACAGGAAACTGAGGCTACAATTCGCACAGGCTCACCAAAATTGGACAATAGAAGATTGGAAAAACGTTGCCTAGTCTGATGAGTCTCGATTTCTGCTGCGACATTCGGATGGTAGGGTTAGAATTTGGCATCAACAACATGAAAGCATGGATCCATCCTGCCTTGTATCAATGGTTCAAGCTGCTGCTGGTGGTGTAATGGTGTGGGGGATATTTTCTCGGCCCACTTTGGGCCCCTTTGTACCAACTGAGCATCAGCATCAACTCCACAGCCTACCTGAGTATTGTTGCTGACCATGTCCATCCCTTTATGACCACAGTGAACCCATCTTCTGAAGGTTACTGAGAGCAGGATAACGCGTCATGTCATAAAGCACAAATCATCTCAGACTGGTTTCTTGAACATGACAATGAGTTCACTGTACTCAAATGGCCTCCACAGTCACCAGATCTCAATCCAATAGAGCACCTTTGGGATGTGGTGGAATGGGAGATTCGCATCATGGATGTGCAGCCGACAAATCTGCAGCATCTGTGTGACGCTATCATGTCAATATGGACCAAACTCTCTGAGGAATGTTTCCAGTACCTTGTTGAATCTATGCCACGAAGGATTAAGGCAGTTCTGAAGGCAAAAGGGGTCTAACCCGGTACTAGCAAGGTGTACCTAATAAAGTGGCCGATGAGTGTAAGTTGGACCACTTTAAGACAGTTCCAGAAAGTCCAATCTATCTAAGCCTGTCTAGAAGGATGTTGTGGTCAACACTATCAAAAGTTACTCTATGGTCCAGTCATACCAATACCAAAGGTTTATTTTGATCCATTTCATATCTGAGGCCATTTAAAATCATTAATAGAGCAGTTTCTGTGCTACGATTGGATCTACAAAGAGATTATTGTTTTTCTGGAATGCTCCTGGATCTTAAAGGAGAGTTTAGTTCATAAAACAAACTTCTCTAAAACTTTACCATAAAAAACAGGTAATAGAAATCAATCTAAAATTATTAAGCATTGAGGAATCAAAGTTACTTCTCTTTAGTCTAAAATGCTAGACAAAATGTCCATCTGAAGAAAACATTAATATTAGAAACATCATTTCGAAAAGATTTGAATACATCTGTAAAAAGGTTGTGGGTATTGGGTCTAAAAGAGATGTTTTCTGTTTTATTAAGAGGTAGCTCTCCTTAGCATTTCAGCATCAATCAGGAAAGATTTCTCAAGTGTTTCTTTTATAATCAACAATGGCTCTGGGGTAATAATCTTTTTTTGACATAAATTAGATCTTATATTTTCTATTTTACCTCTCACAGGGGTTGCAAATACTTCACACTTTAGAATCAATGGCAGAATTTATTTTACTGGTGAAGTTACTAGTGACACAGTCGCACAAAGGAGGAGAAATGTCTGATGGAAAATCTTGGATGGAGATATTGACAGATGTGCGGCTTCCCCATTCACTATGTAGTCCAGATAAAAGGTGTCGATGGAGGAGCGAGTAAAGCGAAGTGGGAGGCTGGATCTGACTGGATGTGTGCCAGGGAAAGGGCCACTGGACAGACGATAGACTGTCTCTTGGGGGAAACGCTGTGACAGAAGAGTGGTACGTTTTGTAGTCATAGATGTTTCAAGCAGAATCAGGGCACCAGAAAGCTCAAGCACCTCTCACAGAAAAAGAGAAATTTGTTACAGGACAAGGAAGGTGGCCCGTAAGCTGGATAAAGGTGTTGCGCCCTGTTTGGGTTATTCTTGACACCATAGATTACCTCTGCCCACAACAGCAGGTGCTGTACATGATGCAAACAACGCATGGCTCCAATACGACCCCACTATGATTTCGTCAGGGCCTACACCATACTAAGGTTCTAGTTGAACTTCAGTACGGTGTTTGTCAGCGACCTTGGTGTTGGGTGCTAGTCCCCTCTTTGTTATCCTCCACAGGTTAGCTGATTTCCTTGACTAGCAGACGCTGTCCTTAGGCTCCAGACCAGGTGTCAGCTTGGAAGCCACTTGGTGGGATTCAGGGAAGGGTTGTAGTGTTGTCCAAGAAACCGGTCTGTGATTGGAGGGAAGAGGGTGACAGGACCAGAGGAGCAATCGGGAGACCTTGAGAAGCTAAATCCTCTTGGACGAGACAAGAGAAATCTAAAACTGTCTATTTGCTAGTCCCTGTTCTGAATTTAGCATGATGCATGAGGATCTTCTCTAGACACTGGTAGGATTTGTGAGGGTTTTTACAAATATGATTTTTATTCAGATTTTTACTGTCCCCCACTGTCGACCCCTGCTGGTGTCTTTGATTGTCAGTTTTTGCTGTGCCAAAATCAACTAAAATTAAATAAATTATAATACATCATTCTGTGTTTGTTGAATTTAGGCAGTAATTGAGTTTCACATTTTTTAGTGAATTACTGAAATTAACATTACCATTATTGAGATCCATCTGCAATGTGTTAGTAATAGTATTTGTCTATTATACAGGCTAAAACAACTTATTGCCATGTTCATGCTTTTCATTCCCACATTATTTCCCAAGTTCTAATCAGATGTCGGCATATGCTTTAATCAAAGAGCAACAGGCTTACAGTTTATCACCTTCCAATACAGTCACTTCATCACGATTTTATAAGGTAGTGAGATATTCCACTTCGCTCCTCTTTTCAACGGGGAGTGTGCCTTTGGAGATCTTACGTTTAATAACCCAGGAAGCACGTATCAAAGATTATACAGTAGCAATCCTGATAATTTTACAATAGCATTAACAGCCAACTATTAAATTCATAATGAGTCATGGAATTAAATCACACAGGTTGTTAAAACACCACACAGCAGTTACAAATTAAGTAGTAACAGAACAACCAGCCATGCTGGTAACAACATATTCAGTTCTAATTATCTCTCTATAAACCCATGGGGTTCCTAGTAAGTTCATTCAACTGGGTTTTTAATGTTTCATGAAGTGTATTAAGAACTCTGGTTTAGATGGTCAAAATCTAAAAGTTAAAAAATCTAAAAGTTTTTTTCTTATATTTTTGGCTTCTGTTGTTGACCTAGAAGGTACACTAAAGGACAAGCAAGAAAACAGAATTTAGAAATGCTGGATGGAAGAAAAATACCAATGCTAAAGCATTTTTTTATTAAGACAGCATGCCAGATATACAACCGGGTGATGTGGCTATAATAAACATAATGCATCACAATAGTTTCTGCTAATATTCCGTAAAAAACAAAAAACCCAATCATTCTGAATAAGAAAAAAAAAATTTCCTCAAATAAGAAAAGGGTAAGGAGTTAATATTTATTTTAAAAAGGTCCATGCTTCATGGCAAAATGTAGGATAACAGGATTACATGCAAGATTACAAAATTACTGCAGGGACAGATAATAAATACCACTCATATTATTCCAAGTTCCAAACAAGTTCCAGATCAAAGGGTTTTAAGTACTTAAGAATCTATAATTTAGGCTTTTGTTAAAAAGGGCTGCAGCCAAGGCATCGTTATAATAAATAATTTCCTGAGGGCTTTTCATAATACGGAATGAAAGTGAGAGAAACTAAACAGGAAAACAATGTGGAAACCTCAGTAAAATTTAGCTGGTCTGATGGTGTCTTACAATTATTTTTTCCCCACCGTATCTGAAAAAAAATCACGGAATCTTTATCTTAGTGATTGTGTTTGACATGCAATCAAAGGAAAGTTGCAAAGAAGAAACAACATAGGTAAGAGCGAAAAAAAATTAAGAGATTATCTTACATTCCCAGCAGGAAACCATGTCTAACTTTGCTTGGTTCCCCATAAATACAACTACACATGCAATCCTTTGCTTTGCAAATGGAGCTTGTATAATTTTGCCACAATCAGCAGTGACCCATTCCCACTTTCTGCTCTAGAGCTGCAAGTCGAATCCTTAATGCTAAGAATAATGCGTGTGAATCTCAACTCGCTGCCTTGGGGGAGGCTGCTACCCAATGCTGAGCAGCTGTAATGGCTGCAAATGCCTCTGGAAAAACATCTGGATGTGAAAGTAAACCACGAAGAGGGTTATATACAGTAGAGCTGAGCAGGAGTCAGAATACCTGGAGCAACCAAGGGAATTTTGTTTGAAAAGTGTGATGTACGGATGGACAGACAGACAGACGTGAATGATCAACTATGAAAAGTCACAAAAACAAAAGAACTCAGTCCTTTTTTCTTCTTATTGGAGTTAGACCGACAATAAATTCCATGTAAAAAAAATTAATGATTCCTGCAAATTTAAAATGGTGTGTTTACAGACAAAAAATAACCAACTAATTTGGCTTCCATCAGCACAAATGGGAAACTTCCTCGAAGCATTTCTTTATGTTGATCACCATTTTATACCAACTACCAATACAATACTGCCTTTATTAAGGTTAAAAGTGTATCTAAATCTAGCTGTTTAAGTCAGTTTAAATTGACAGTTTATCTTTTAACACAGTTCTAGGATAACAAAATAGCTTTAGTTTGCATGTTGTATTCTTTGCACAGTTGAATCCTGGCTAGCATTGGTGGATGCAGCAATGAAATGTGTTCCCTGACAGCAGTTCAAAAACAATGATCACTGATATTTGTTTTTACAAAAACGATTTGAAGATTCGTCAAGAAGGAAATCCTACATATAAAGGTGCCTCTCTCCCACATAGATGCACTACACACAGTGATATGTTCAGTTGTTTATTTCTGTTAATTTCGATAGTTATGGCTTATAGCTGAAAAAAATCCAAACTAAAGTTTCCCAGACAATGTGAATATTACTTTAGGCTGATTAAAAACAAGAAAAAAAACACACAAAAATGTTATTTTATTGCCTGCATATTCATGGGGAAAACACAAGTCACAATGAACCCCCCCAGGCAGAGCGAGACAGAAAAGGTCACTGCTACAGAAGAGTGGCAAGCATATTAATGGTTGAGTGAAAGTAAAAAGTTTGCTAGAAAATACTGCACAATCAACAGGGAGAAACGCATCCTTGGGGAGGATTACAAATCAAACCCTATTCAAGACTTCGTGTGGGGTGGGGGGGACTGCAGCTGCAACCACTGATTCAGGAGCCACCACACACAGATGTATACATGACATGGGCTGCTACTGTGATATTCCTTGTGTTCAGCCACTCCAGAACCATACATCAATACCATCTCAATTGGGTTAAGGAGACAGAAAGGACCGGACCTGTGTTCAGTGATCCTAAGTCCTCTTTTCAGATGAAGTAAGCTTACATTTCATTGGGAAATCAAGGTCTCAGAGTCTGAAGGAAGTGATGCCAAACTGCACTGGTGCAATTATCCATGCAAAAGAAGCCGCAGCCAAGTTTTGACTGTATAAACTGTAGAGTATATGAACATTTCTTTTAGTAGGATAGCATTTCTGAGTGAAAATCATTTTTATATTTGTTTTCTATGAAATTTAAATGTCTCAGAAACTGATATTTGGGCATTAATTAGCTGTAAGCCACTATCATATGATAAAAAACTGAAATAAAAGCTTAAAATATAATCACTGTTGTGCAATAAATCTGTACAACATATGAATTAAACGTTTTTTAATTATATTACTTAAATAAAATCACTGATGCTATTCTAATTAGTTGAGATGCACCTGGTATGGAAGTATGTCTAGCTGGGTGGGCCCAAGTATGTGGACTGATGGATGGCTGGATGTTGAGTAAAACAACTCCTCACCAGTGGAAACTCATGGGAGACACGCCCGTCTGGTGGGAGCTTGGCACCGAAACCCAGCGCAGGAAACATCTTGTCGCTATCATAGTCCTGGATGATCTCTCCGATTGCCCGCAGTGCCATGGCGTAGTCATTCAGTTGGTAAGGACTCATGTAATGGAGTGAAGTGGGCTGGGATGGGTTACCTGGGTCCCAAACAGAGCAACACAGGTCAGCAACATACTGTAATTATGGCTCTTCCCTCACACAGCGGAGGTTTAGTTCTAAACACGTTCCTTAAACATGCAACAGCATTAGAAGTAGAACTGATTCAGCTGCTGGATGATACATTTGGTGCTCTAGTGAAACATGTAGAAAAATTACAGCAGCAGAATCTGTATCTGATAAAGTACAGCCGGCGCACTGATAGATAAATAAATATGTCATAGAGTGCAACATATGTAGCCAGCAGGGAAAATAAAGATCTGTTCCAAGAGTTTCTTAGATGGATTAATATTTCATGTTTATGAGTTGTGTCAGTAACAGAATACCATTGGTGTGTGACTGGTTTCTAGAGACTTAGCAACTACCCAAGGTATAGAATATTTTTGTTGATATTAAAATCTGAAATTCTTTAAAATAAAAAGAATCGCCTAATTGAACTGTCAGTGCCACTAGCCCTTGATGTCTGCTTTTATTTTGCCGACAGCAATGAATGACGTTTCTGAAAATTTCGTCATGATAAATGTGCATATTTTTAATAATTGGCAGCATTATCAACAGATGACCAAATAAGGTCTGAGGGGATTCTGGTCACGGTAAGGTGAATACTAACTAAGTAACAAGTATTCTCATTTTAACAGAATATATCAAAAATATACCACGGAAACAAAACTGATGATGTCAATGAAGTATTATCCTCCTTCAGATGCCAGAGTTTAAACAGAAAATGGGATGGAAGCAGCAACTCTTGCATCTCTTAAAGATAAAACAGCAGAAGCAATTGCCAAAGGAAAGTGTGACGTCGTGGTCAGCAATTTCTCTTCTGCGACACGTTTAATTTCCATGGTAATCAACTGGCAAATGATTGGTGGGACCCTCCATTACATCTACTGCAGCATCAGGATATGGGTTTATGTATTCCATGTGTCCTTACTCTGTCACGCATCATTGGCATTTGTTCATACAGCATCTAATGCATAACATCCGGTATTATTTTCAATGCATCATAAAAATTATCTGTATTGAAAATTAAATAAAAATTCTTCAACTGTATACTGAAAACAACTTCAGTTTTGCACTTTGTCTCCATTTTCGAGAGTCCATTGAACTTAAACAGTTAGCATGTTAAATGTGAAAGTTCAAGAAAGGAAAATTAGAGGAAGACCAGACAAGTATGGCTTCCTTGGAAGGATTCCCAGGAGAAAGCTCTTGGCTGCAAGTTGGCAGGTTTACAAAGTTGAAGTAATGACCCCGTCAAAGTCCAGACTCTAACTTGATTGAAATCCAGTGGTGAGAGCCAAAAGAGAGCTGTGTATAAAGATATGCCAGCAAACATCTCTGAACAGAAGCAACGTTGCAAATAGAAGTGTGCCAGAAATCCTCTAGACATTTATGGAAGGCTTATAAGGTCAGACAAAATGACTTTAACTACCAGCTGCTTAACATGGTCTAAACAGCCAGTACCTCTACATTATTGTTAAAATATTTTAAATTAAATAATCACAATGTATAATTAAACTGTCTTTTCATTAATCTGCAGTTAAGAGGTGTCTTGTAAATACATTCATACCTCTTAAAACATTTAAACATTTTTTCACATTGCAACCACAAACTTCAGTGTATTCTATTCAGAGTTTATGTGACACACGGATCCTCAGGGGTCAATTTCCTGCATGTTGTAGATGCAGCCCTGCTCCACACATCTTAATGGTCAAAATGATCTCCTCTAACTTTCACCATATCCTGCAGGACCCTGCTAATGATCCATTTATTTACCACAAGAACAGCTATGGTGTCGTTTCTACCTACTGAGCATTTTCAAATATGTGCAACTCTCTTAAATTGCCCCCACTGTAGCTCATAGGCTAGGCCTTATCCTAAAATGGCTCTCTCAAACATCTCTTCAAATATAGGATATTTGTCACATAAAATAGTTATGACCATGTTTTACATGTCCCCCGTCCCCGTAGAAATATATAAAAAGATGTTTCCTCAGTTATAGTGTTACGGTTGTGTGTGCTATGGCAACCATGTTGTAGGGCAGACATCTGTCAGGGATCTTAAATACAAAAACAAGAAGTAATTATCATTACTCACTTTATAGTAAAGAATTCTACTAGTCTCACAGGATATTTTGCCCTCCCTAAAAATGAGGGGACAGAGAAACACAGCAGGTCCATATAACCCAGTAAAATGGGCCTGGACAAATTGCAGAGAAGAACGAATGTAAAGCAAGTTTTGGTACCACTTTACAGCATAGGTGTGCAGGATTTGGATTGGGGAGAATCAAGTTGCATTTGGACTATGAGTTCCTGAACCTTTTTGAATGAGGCCAATATTAGTTAAGAGCAAATCTAAGTTGAACAATGTTGTGGAAATATTCAAGTTATTTAGGGGAATGCTGTGAATGTTGAGTATTTCTGCAGAACTTTCAAATAAAAGAACGATGATTAAAATTGTATAAAAGTGATAAAAATAAAAAGTTTATCAAACTGTTAAATAGAAGCAAAATGCAGCATTTTTAAAATGTCCTGTTTGTCAATATTAAGGTTCCTTTAGCACACAATCAAAAAGCAATTTTCCACTACGGGAACCTTTTCCAGGACACAGTGGAGCTTTCTGGAGGCATTATTACCGCTCTGCGTTTCCAAAGCATTCACTAAGGTAACAAACAGATTAGAAAGATTAGAAATTTAACCTAAAAAATTGGGCCTGGTAGTGATGTAGTACTTTTTCATTAATAGAAGTGGGTAGTAATGAGGTACATTTACTCGGTTACGTTTATTTCAGTAATTCTTGGAAAAAAATGTACTTCTGAGAGTAGTTTTACTTTTTTTTTTCAAAAATGTAATAAATTGCAAACAATTTTATAATTTTGTCTCTATGATCACATTATTAGTTACTCCGTATTTGGGTAGTTTATTTGCGTTTAGTTAAGTTTTTGAACAACTACCTTTTTCTACTATTTTAATAGAACTATCTTGAAGTAATGCTAATCTACCCGCCTCTGCTCGTTTACCGGAAAGTTGTTGATGGAGGGAGATGGCTAAGCAGCTCAAATTGGTTAAATTTTTTCAACATTATAGTTCAATAATATCACTTTAAAATCATCTACAGCTCATGCATTTGTTAATTTTAATGTAATATATTTTAAAAGCCATCCATGTCTATTTATGATTGTCTGTGAAGAAAAGGGAGTGAATACTTTATTCCGAATACGATTTTAGGATTCTAAACTGTTTAGGTTCTGAAATAAGTAGGATTAAATTCTTTCTTGTTTGTAAAGTGCCTTGAGATGATATTTATTGTAAAGGTACTAAATAAATTTACTTATTGAAAACAAAATAAATACAAATAAGAACAACCACAAGCCCCGGGAAGCCATAACAGATTTTAAAGAGATGAGGCACTGCAGCTGCTCTGTGTGTGGTTAATGCTCCTTTGGGACTCAACTCTCAGGTGTAATTTATCCAATATCTGTGAACATTAAAACATCCTCTGACTTTAAAGTAATTATAATACAGCTTACAGTGTACTCATCGTGAAATGATCACCAGTTTATGACTAAAGCACAGGGTTTTAATCCCAACCAAGCTGTCCTCTCTCCTGTTCTTTTGCCTCAGAAGCGACAGAACATGGAAGTCACATTCGTGAAAACCCTTTAAAATGTGTTATAGCTACCTTTCAGTGGAGTTTTTAGTGACGCTACCTATGTTATGAAGTGTAGATGCCATATTAGAATCATCAGATAGTGCTGATTCTGAAAATCCTGATGGATATTTTTGTGACAGGAGGTTTGCTCTGACTCTCGCTGAGTGAGACCTTGGTCGACACACCTGCAGGATTTAAAAAAAAAGGATTTTCCCAGTTCTGTATCAACTACAATTTTAAAATCCAGAGAAAACGAAAAAAAAATCTCTGTGTCTAACCTCATGGATGTGATTTTTTTTCTGGGAAAGAATCTTTGACTTTTTAAAAAAAAGTTTAAATATAACATGAATCCACCAACACTTGGATATGTGTGCAATGTTGAAAATAAATTGTGGTCGTTTGTAAATCATGTTGTGGTACAAGAAAAAATGAAAACCGAAAAAAGGAAACAGATTTTAGATTCAAGTGTAACATCATTAGTCGTGATGTGGATATTGTTCAGTGTATTCCTAATGTTCAACCTACGCAAAGATAGAACAGCAGATTTGATTACAATACAGAAACTCATTTCTCCTGTTACACAACGTTTTAAACTGTGTAACTCTGTATTTACCTGCTAAATCACGTTTGCCAAAAAGACTTGATCAATCATCTGTGACAAGTTCTTATGTGGAGAACAGCTAATTTTGTTTGTTTGTCCTTTTCTTGATGATCTCATTGAATGGTTTACTGCGGGGGCTTCCAGAAGCAACTCTACAGGCTGGAAACAATGTGAGTGCAATGATTTACTGTCTAGGCAAACTACTCCAATAAGCTCAAGAGTAAGCTCTAATAGTCAAATTTTACACTCTTTATCTTAATTTTTGCAGCTAAATTAAGACATTAAGTCAAGCTGACCGACTAGGAACGCAAAGAACAAGTTCAATTTGCACAGATCTGATCTTTGGCCGCCAAACTTTTATCAGTTCAATACACCAAAGAGAAGCAGTTATAAGAGCAAAGCGGTAAAACACTCACCGTTTGATGCCGTGAAATCAATTGCCACCGTGAAATTAATCTGTGTCCTACAAAAGAAAATAAATGACATAAGGAAAAACATGGAACCATCAATCAATGTCAGATTACACCACAGCGTGTTTCAAAGCAAGCAGCAGAGAGCAATTAAAGCAGTGGGTTATCGGCAGCTGTCTGTCTTAATATTGGAGGTGGGAGATAACGGGAGCCAGTAATCTTCTCAGCTGAGTCTCTGCAGAGTCTACATTAAGAACTGCAAGTGACACAGGATTTGATGATGAGAGCAATGCTGCTGCCTAGTCCTGTACCATTTAATATAATTTACTGTGAACTTACCCGCCCCTGATGTAGTCCAGGAAGGACAGCTCAGTGTCCACCAGGCAGGAGAGGAGGGTCACCTGTCAGAAGAGCATGGGAATAAGACCAGAAGCATTATCTTATAAAACTAGCTTGTTTTATTATTATATTATTTTATTATTATATTATTTTAATGGTTTTATTTTTTATGCTTTATCTCTTTCATTTTAACAACTGATTATCACAGCAGCTTTATGTTTCAGACTATTGCTAGTTTCACATATTTGTTCCAATAAAATTGTTTGTGCATATGGTTTGAATAAAGACTACAATAAATACAGATGCTGAGGAAAGCCCTGATCAAACAGATGTTCTAGGTTGATATGTACCTTCACTAATTGCTTTGTTGCCACTCCAGTAGATTAAAGTGGAAGTGTTGTTACAATGTCTGGCAGTCAAAGTAGAGCTTTGTACTCTTTAAATTATGCTAATAAGTGAGAAACATATGCAAGAAATTTCTTAAAGAAAAATTTTGGGAATATATTCCAGTAAACAACCTAAAGAATTACTGGCATCTTTTGGTAGTGTTGTTAGCAGTGTGTCAATACCACA
>JAHHUM010000206.1:0-76327 GCA_036173005.1 Crenichthys baileyi
TTCAAATGCTTTAATTTGGGTTCCCAAAATTTGGATTGCAGTTTTCTTTCGCAATAAATTTTTAATTAACTTTAAATGTTAATTAACAATTTTTTTTAAAAAATTTAAAATTTTTTAAATAAAAAATGAAAGAAAATATATTTTCATTTCGTTTTAAAAAATGTTCAAAACCCTAAATTTTTTGGGATAGGGAAGGTATTAAAAACCCCCGCTTTTTTGGGGTTGGGGACCCCTGGTTTAGACTATTATAACGTTTCTTGGTTCTCTGTTTGTTCAGACTGCATTTAGATACATTGTCATGTCTGTTAAAATACTTCAAGCTTTTTGAATTGTTCTAAACACTTAAACAGCTTCCTTTTCATCACAAGTGACAGCTGTAGCCAGAAACAGCAGTTAACACTGATGTTAAAAACTAAGCTCGTGTAGCAGAGTTTAACCACCCTTCTCCAAAGATGACAATCCAAAGCCAACAACTAGCAGGTACTTTATGTTATGTAAAGCACATTATCCGTTCTTGAAGTATTCCCAATCTTTGTTTCTGCACTCAGAGAATAAGAGGATGTGGGATGTTGAAAAGGTATGGCTGAATCAGAAAAATTAAGAAAAGAATCGAGAAACTGAGCCAGTCTGTCTTTCAAGACAGGATGGAGGGAGCTTACGAAAGCAAAAAAAAAAAGCAGGAATGGCAGCAGCTGGAACTCTTCCTCTGTCCCATCATGTTCACCACCACTTTACTGGCTCATGCTCCATCTTCTGTCAACCTCATTGCTGCTCAGATGGTTATCATATTTGAGGTTATGGTTCAGTTTCAGTTTATGAAAGGGCAATGCAAAAGTATTAATTCCCTTTGAAACTGAACACAAAGTGGTTCATTATTATGAAGTGGAAGGAAATAGATACATGGTTTTCTCAAATTTACAAATCAAAATCCAAAAAGTATGGCGTGCCTGTTTTTAAAGTCTGAAACCCTTAAATAAAACCCACTGCAACCATTTGCCTCAGAAGTCATTTAATTAAGAAATAGAGACCTCCTGTGTGTTGTTTATTTACTATAAATCCAGTTGTTCTCCGGTGGCTTCATAGGTTTTACGCACCTTCTAGTAGGAAACTTACCTTAAACATGCAGTGGCATGATTTAGATCAAGCATATTTGTGTGTTCCAATGGCCAAGTCAAAGTCCAAACCTAAATCTAATTGAGAATCTGATGCAAGACTTGACACAAATGCTCTCAATCCAGTCTGGAAGAACTAAAAGCGTTCTGTATGTCCAAAGGAAGTAGAAACCTCAAAAGACCTGCAGTTGTAATTGTAGTAAATATTACAAAGCATTGAGTCAGGGTGGCCTTTTAAAAAGGTTTGACCGCCATAGATCTTTTAACTCCTTTTCCCAGTTTTGCATTAACTGTGTTGGTCTATCACATACTTCAAAATAAAATGTGTGGAGGTTTGTGAATGCGAGGTGGCAAAATGTGGACATGTTCAGAAATATAAAACATATGCTTTCTCAGCTGTAAGTCTCTAGCACCATTGTGATGTAAAATGAGGCTGATGAGACAGTGGTCATCAGGGGTCCAATATGTTACATTTATAAAATCTTGCAGAGCCTTACATTGAGAATGACAGGTTAATGTTGATATTCATGATCACTGTAATTTGGAGCATCCGTGTCAAGTTTGAAGAAATTAACTCGTTATATTTTGCGGTTCAGTTCAAGAATCTGTTTTCCCCCCCCCCCAAACCCCCCCCCCCCCCCCCCCCCCCCCCCAGTTATTTCAAACTTACAGCCAACTTAAAGATTTTGTGGTTATTTTTAATTACATCCTAATTTGCTTTAACAAACAAAAGCCTGGGATAAGAAATTGCATCTTAATGGTCCTACAGTCGCACCACAATAATCATTTTATGCTATATAGCTCTGTTTCTGGTCTGGTTTGCAGAACTTCAGACAGTATTTGTGGAAAGAGAACTCCCACCAACCACCATCACAGGGCAGAGCAGGCTGAGGCCAAATTCATGCAAAACCTCCACAAAAGATATAGAAATCTAAAGCTTCTGTAATTAATATATAGTTCAAAAAAGAACCAAAGGAGGTGTTGATCAAACAGTGCAAGAGACAGCTTTGTTATTTACTGGCTGACATGTTTACAGCGAATCACTTTGTTTAATTTGTCACTTCAGCCTTCCTTTTTCACTGCTTTTTTATCTTACCCCTGGCCAGAAGAAAACCAAGGCCCAGAGGAATGTGCTGATGTCTGACTGTTTCATCTCAGTCTCACATTACCGCCCAGACTGAACCTTACTGACCCATCACACACACATTACACACATAAACACACACACAGATGTTGGCATTTGTCATTGTGGCTGTATTTTGATGCTTCCCGTATCCTTGGTGACCATGTGGGGGAAACAGCGGGCTGGAAACAGCTGTACTGTGAGCACAGTGGTGGTTTTCTGTCACCACATTTACTGGTTCTAATCCTAGACATAAAGCCGCAGGGGTTTGTCTTCAGGGTTTTGGGTTAAATTCATTCCAAAAACGCTGGGAAACAATGATAACTGTATATTTATAAAGAGGCTTGACTAAAAGGGTTAGGAGTAAGGTTTATGTGATGAACAAACACACATTGTGCAGTGAAGGGAAAATTATATTTGGTTTAAAAAATTTTTACAAATAAAAAACTGAAAAGTGTGGTGTGGATTTGCATTCAGTCCCATGAATTATTACTTTGAGAAAGCAAATTTTTCTGCAGTTACAGCTTCAAGTCTTGTGTGCACTGAATATCTCCTTGCACATGTAGAGACTGGAACATTTGCCCATTCTTCTTCACAAAAGATGTTCAAGTCTTGCCAAAGATTCTCAATTGAATTCAGGTCTGAACTTTAAACTGGCCATTGTAACACCTGCTGAAAGGTGAACCTCAACCTAAGTTTTTGCAGCCTCAAGGTTTTCTTCAAGGTTTGTATTAGCCCCCTCGATTTTCCCACCAGCTGGCTTCCCTGTCCTAACTACGTGTGATACAGTGGGGATAGCGTGCTCAGGGTGATGTAAGGTTATATTTGTTTTTTTGCCATACATAGTGGCATTCTGGTCTCATCTGACCAGACCACCTCCTGTCACGTTTGCTATATTTCCTAAATGTCTTGTGGTAAAATTTTAATAGGACCTTATACGACATTTTTCAGTAACATCTTGCTTATTGCTTCTCTCCCATAAAAGCAAGTTAGTGTAGTGCACAACTAATAGTTGCTCTGTCGACAGGTTCTCCCACCTGAGCTGTGGGCATCCACAGAGTTCCCTTGAGCCTCTTGTCTGCTTCCCTGCTTGATGCTATCCTTGCAAGCCTCAGTTTAGGTGGACAACCATGTATTGCTAGGCTTTAGTCTCCTTTTTGTCCGCTGACTGGTAGCTCTGTTGGTTCTGCGCAGTGGGTCCAGTGGTGTTTAGCTATGTTGGTCCTGCGCCCTCTTTTGCGCTGTGATTCCTTGTGTTGTGCTGGGCCGGCTGGTCGGCTCTTTTTGTTGGAGTGGGGCGGTGCTCTTGATCGATGCTGCACGTTCCAGCTGGTTCTTCTTCAATCAGGGGCTGTGAGGCTTTTTTGTTTTGTGGCTGTTTGTGGATCCGAATCTGGATTGGGGTCGTTGGGGGCCAGGGTCAGGGTGGGGGGTTGGGGCTCTAGTCTGGAATGGTGGCTTAGGCAGTCTGCCAGTCTCCACCCCGGAATGAAGGAGACTTGAAGGTGACTTGAATCAGGATTATGATGGTGTAATAGATGGGTCAGAAATTGTTTGTTGTGTGCTGCTATTTACCACTTGAAAACAAGAAAAATGTTTGCCAGTCACAAAAAAGCAAAATACACAATCATGTCAACTTTTGGTCAACACAAACCTTAAAAATGTTTTTATTATAAATATGTCATCAGTCATAAAACAATTGTTTCTTTGGTCTGAGGGAGTGGAATAAAAATGTGGTTCATAAAATGTTTTTATCTTTATTTTTTCTGTTTTCAATTTGAAAGTTTGTGTATGTTGCCATGGTGTTTTATTGCAAAGAAATACATTGTTAGTTCAAACCGTGAAATGTTTTTAACCTAATCACTGTCAAAACAAAATATTTTCCTTGCAACTGGAACATGGTTTCTCAGATCCTATACTTCCAAATTTTGAGGTAAACAGAACATAGAAAAGCTAACAAAGAGCTCTGACACCCTTTCCTTCACTGGTAATGTTTTTTTTTTGGTTAATCCTACAATTATCAGTTCCCCCCTTTACATCTCGCCCCCAACTCCTATCTCCACTAAAAAAGGCCAGCTAAGTTTAACTTTACACGAAAGGTGTGAATACAGTTCTGTCAGGTCCAGATGAGCACAGAGATGCACACTTTTTTTTCTCATTTTGGTTCATAAAATTTTGATTAAATAAACATGATGAGAAATGTTTCACCTTGATGTCAACTATGACCATACTTACTTGTTTCTTTTTAGTAATTGAGCAACAGTGATGATGGTTTGGATTTTGGAAAACCCCAAGCCCCATGATTGCTGGTCATTTCTTCCATGGAAAAGCACTGTGCTCGTTTTACCTTAAACTCAGACTGCCTCACAGTTCCTATCAGTATTGTGTTTCATCTGATAATTGCCAAGTTGTGTATATGGACAGATGATTCAGCCCCCACAGATGTCCATGCAAATGCACACAAATAACTAATATAAACAAATAATCAGTTCAGAGCATCAAGAGTGTGCAGTAAAAAGTAAATGCTATGTTTAAACCTTTTAGTGCCACACATATCTGCGATGACACTAAGGTTCATATCTACTCAGCTCACCCCTGTTTTCAAAACAACATTATGCTACCAAAAGTTACAAGGCAAAACAAGAAGAGCTAAGAGCCACATCATACCATCTAGCTAACTGTTTAACACACTAGCAGGTTTACCTAAAAAAAAACATTATTAAGACAGGTGATAATCTCCCAGCTGTCATGATGTATGCTAATTAGTTGTTATCTGTGATATTTCAGCAGATGGATCTAACCAGAAATCAGTTTCTGCTTTATGACATGGTGCGTTATCCTGCTGGAAGTAACCATCGGAAGATGGGTACACTGTGGTCATAAAGGGATGGACATGGGCGGCAACAATACTCAGGTAGGCTGTGGCGTTGACACGAATTTCAGTTGGTACTAAGGGGCCCAAAGTGTGCCAAGAAAATATCCGCCATACCATTACACCACCACCCCACCAGCCTGAACCGTTGATACAAGGCAGGATGGATCCATGCTTTCATGTTGTTGAAGTCAAATTCTGACCCTACCATCCGAATGTCGCAGCAGAAATCGAGACTCATCAGACCAGGCAACGTTTTTCCAATCTTCTATTGTACATTTTTGGTGAGGCTGTGCGAATTGTAGCCTCAGTTTCCTGTTCTTAGCTGACAGGAGTGGCACCCAGTGTGGTCTTCTGCTGCTGTAGCCCATCCGCCTCAAGGTTCGACGTGTTGTGCGTTCAGAGGTGCTCTTCTGCATGCCTTGGTTGTAACAAGTGGTTATTTGAGTTACTGTTGCCTTTCTATCAGCTTGAACCAGTCTGGCCATTGTCCTCTGACCTCTGGCATCAACAAGGTATGTGCGCCACAGAACTACCGCTCACTGGATATTTTCTCTTTTTCTCTGTAAACCCTAGAGATGGTAGTGTGTGAAAATCCCAGTAGATCAGCAGTTTCTGAAATACTCTGACCAGCCCGTCTGGCACCAACAACCATGCCACGTACAAAGTCACTTAGATCACCTTTCTTCCCCATTCTGAGGCTCGGTTTGAACTGCAGCAGATCGTCTTGACCATGTCTACACGCCTAAATGCATTGAGTTGCGAGCAGTTGGACAGGTGTACCTATAAAGTGGCCGGAGAAGGTATACAGTACATGAAAAAACTCATATAATGAAATACCTTTTACAGAACTGTATTGAGCCATACTCTAAACATGTACATAATGGAAAAAACAATTACCTGTTGTTCTCTCTGAATCTCCAGATTATGGTCGACACAGTAAATCTACTTAGGTTGGGCTGAACTTAAAGTTCCGCTTTTCTCATTGTCAAACCTTGGACAAGAACATGGTCTTAAGGTGCGTTCATACCGAACGTGGATTCTGCGATAGGAGCGGCCGATTTACATGTTATCCCTATGTAGAGGCACGTTCAGGAGCAGAGCGGCGCGACCGGTGCGAAGGAGACGAAGGACGCGGTGCGGAAGGCGCGCTGAGTGAAGCGAGAGTGGAGCAAGAGCGATGTACGAGTTGAAAAATCTGAACTTCTTCCTAAATTCGCGTCGCGTCAACCAATCAGGGACTGGATGTGGCTGTGATGTAGGGTGAAAGACCGCAGCGGAGAAGAAGTGGTTGTCAGTGAAGATGGAGGACAAGATCATAGTGGCGGTGTGCGGCAAGCCAGAGTTGTATGACTCAACTAATTATTTTTACCGAGTACAGAAAGGACCTGGCCTGGTTATGTTTAGGCACAAATATCTTATATTTAGGAGATGTGGACATTAAAAATCGGCTGTTTTTTCATTGAGCTGAGATTTATTTACTCACCGAAGACAGATGGACAGGCGTTCAGCAGCGGAGATACAGCGCCGGTAGTTGGTGTCCCGGAGGCCGATTCGTCTCCCAACGCGGGACAGCAGATATTCAAACTGGGTCCTGGATAGACGGAAGTACCGCTGAAATCGACCATCATCTAGACACAGCTCCTGGAGTAAGTGGTGGTACTCTCCGAACTGTTCCCGTCCCTGAAGAATCTCGTGAACCCAGGGACGTTGACGTCGGGGGCGTTTTTCAGCTCACAGGTAAAACACTTTAATTAGGAAATCCATGTCCGCCGTGTTCAGTTGAAACCAGCAAGCAGCAGATGGAAGGTACTCCGATTTGATGATGCAGCGAAGCGTTGCCGCTTGTTGACATTTGGCAACGCGGAGTTCACACGGAATGTCAAGCGAGCAAAAGCACACAAAGACGCGAAAAATTCGCAAAATCCGTGTTCGGTGTGAACGCACCATTAGACAATCGCTCGTATTTCATCTGAAATTACTGTTCTTTCTTTAATTCAATTTCCTCAATTCTAGTGATGTGAGGTGTTAAAAAATAAAATGGGGTTTAATATGTTTTAAAAAAACACAGATGTTTAAAATGCAGTCAGCTATATTTATCCATAAACCCTGATGAATCCAATTAGTTAGGTAGACTACAGGCATGAACGGAGACTGTAATTAAAATGTTGTTGTGCAGACATGTTAACAGAAATGGAAAAGAAACCCTGTTTTTAATGGATTGTTGCCATGTAAACAGGGCCTTAGTTATCAGGCTCCTCTCCTGTGGAACCAGCTCCCAGTCTTAGTCCATGAGGCAGACACCCTGTCCACTTTTAAGACTAAGCTTAAAAGTTTCCTTTTTGATAAAGCTATTAGTTATAGTGGTTTAGGTTATCCTGAGCTATCTCTGTAGTTATGCTGCTCTAGGCTTAGGACGTAATAACCACTTTCCCTCATGTAGGAGCCAAATATGCGTGGAATGACTCGTTTGTACACTAGATGGCGCTGCCAGCTCAAGTATGTGGGTGAGGGGGCGACAGGTATTTGACAGGTGTAGACCCGGTAGGGGCATACGGGTTTGACCGCTGCGGTGGAGTTATGCGAAACACTGTTGTCTTGTTATCTTTGGAAACCTTTGTTTTGTTTGGACTTCGGATCAAGGCTTCACTACCCGAGTATTAGGCTGGCTATTATACCTCAATCTGCTACATTCCACTACTACTTTGTTTTCATTGTTTTCTGTTATTCTAACTATTAACTTTATGATCTCTCTTTTTTTTTTCTCTTTATAGTAGCTATATCTGGCCTGGCATTCTGTTTAGCTGTGATACCCTCCTGGAGGGGGACATCAGCAAAGATGCTGCTGCCAACAACTTAATTCTCACCATCTACAGATGATACATTTGGCCCTGTCTTTCAGTGTTTAACCCTGTCTCCCCTAGATATTGCTATAGGCTGAGATGTTACTGTGACTAACTGAATGTGCACCTTTTCATCCTATAGACTAAAACTGGCTCAGAGCTTATCTGCTTGTCGCTACATGCTCATCCAGGAAGAGTGAACACTGCAAGTCACTGACTCGATATCTGCTGGGTTTCCTTAAATATAAAACCTTTTTACCAATTTGAAAAAAAAAACAATATTGTTTGACAAGAATCAATTGGAATGTATGTACTTGACTTGCAATTAGTCTGTATGAATGGACTGACTCTTTTTGTAAAGTGCCCTAAGACAACTTGTGTTTCTATGTAAATATATCGAAGTGAATAGAAATAGGCATCTGCAGATCCATTATTGCTTACGTGAACATTTCTTGATCAGTGACAGACATTTACTGATATTTTTCAAATCTTCCTATATTTTATGCTACGTATAAAATCAGGGTACTACAATGTGTTAAATAGGTTGATTTCCCCATACTGATTGGGAAACTAGTTAATAGTTAACTAAACAGGCTAATTCTTGTTTGCACTGGCAACTAATTTTACAAATCATCATGAAATGGTAATAAGTAGTTTATTTGCTGCAGTTATCGCTACCTTTCGCCACAGCACCAGCCAAATTGGATTTTAAAGTCAGTGTTGGTGAGGAGCCTTTATTTTTTTTAGTTTGCAAACTTAATACTTCACAATGATTTATTAAACTTCAAACTTGAAAATTCCAACTTCCAAGTACCAATTGAGATAACTATACAGTCATATTCAATCAATTAGAATATTATTGAAATGTTCATTAATTTCAGTAACTGAATTCTCTAAGTGAAACACATCATATAGATTAATTCCACATAGATTAGTTTTCAAGCATTTATTTATGTTATATATGATGATTTCTGCTTGCAGCTAAAAATAAAACAGGATTAGAATATTACATCAGACATATGATCCACATATGATCTTTAAAAGACATTATAGACATCAAACCTGAGTTCTACTAACTATGTGGCAGAAAGCTGCTTTTCAGCTTTTTGTGTTTTTCATGTTTCTGTGTTTGTATTATCCATTTAGTTTGACAGTTTGTTTTTAACTGTTCAGACGATAATGAGCTTCAAAATATGTGCAGCAGCCGCCATGCCGGTTCTGCTCCAGTCTTGGGTGAAAGGAATTATAGTTCTTTGATGCCAACGTGGCACCAAGAGCTGCCCTGAATGGCTCCCTTTCCACTCACCAACCCCTCCTCCTCTTCCATACTTCCTCCTCCTCCTTCCTGCCAAACCAGTGTGAGCATTCAGGCCCCCGGGGCAACTTGTGTGGCACAGACTCCCCTCACCATCTCTGCCTCCACTTCCTCACATCCTCCTCCTCTCTCACTGGGTCTGTCAGTCTCCTTCCATGTTAGCTATTGCACATTTCGTCTTGCTAACTCGACACATTCCATTAGATTTTTAATTTATCCTTCTTATGTTGGTGTTTGGACTGTACGGGCAGAACAAGAATTAGTTGAGGATAAATGCTGAAGGTTTACTAGATAAATCTAGTTTAGCACAGACAGTTTCAATGAAGCTTCATTGTCACTTTTAACTTTTAAGACTCTGCACTCCCTCAACTGTGGAGTGGGAAGAACAAGAATAAGAAACAAAGAACACAGCTGGTTCCTCCCAAAAACACACAAGCACACACTTTTTGCTCTATAGAAAATCAAAACTGCCTGTTGTGTGTTTTTGCTGTAAATGAGATGAAAATAATTTCGCACAAGGTTCAATTTTAAAATAAACTGAGATTTGTTTAAAATCTTTTTTTTGTATTGCAGGAATCAAACTGACATTTTGTAATAATGTGTTGTTTTTAGTAAGTCTCTTTCTTATTGCTGAATCATAATCTCTGACTTTAACTGAGGCAAGTGAGGCCTGCAGTTATTTAAATGTTGTTAAGGTTCTTTTGTGAACTTGTGAGTTGTTGTTGCCCTCTTGGAGTAATTTAGGTAGACCAGCAACACCGGGGAAGGTTCACCACTGTTCTAAAATATTTTCAATTTGTGAAAAATTTCTCTCACTGTGGTTCTCCAAAGTCCCAAACAGTTAGCGGGTTACGGGTAAAGGCTAAGCACTGTTCCATTATAGCAAGAAGGTCTTGGGTTCGAATCCTGGCCTGGGTGACTCCCTTCAGTCCTCACAGTGTCCCTCTTATTTTTATCTGATCTCTTTCTCCATAGACACTCGTGTACTTCCTAATTGCACCACCAAGTCTGCTTATCAACTTTCTCTTCAGATGACATACCAAGTACTTTCCTGCCTGTCTCCCTGATAACGTTAGCTGTAGCTGTCCAGTCATGTGGACAATGGAGCGGGATATCAACAGACGGATTGGTGTGGCTGCTACAATAATGAAGACGCTGTTCTGGTTTATTGTGGTGAATAGAGAGCTGATCCAAAAGTGAAGCTCTCAATTTACCGGTCGGTCTACGTCCCTACCCTCACCCATGGGCATGAACTTTGTGTCATGACCAAACGAGATCATGAATACAAGCGGCTTAAAAAAAGCTTCCTTTGCAGGGTGGCCGGGCACTCCCTTAGATGTAGGGTTACAAACTCGGCCATCTGGGAGGAGGTCGAAGTAGAGCGGAGGAGTCAGTTGAGGTTGTTCGGGCATCTCTTTCAGATGCCTCCTGAAAACTTCAGACTCATCACCCTTGCATCTTGCATTTCCTGTCAAAACATTCGAAGTCCCTACTCTCTTTGAGGCTGTATGGATGGATGTAGTCGGTATACAGTTCATCTGATCTACAGCTAACAATAGTTGTGGAGGATACCATCTTTATCAATCTTTCCTATTGAGTGCTAAACAAAAGCATTAATTTACTCACCTCACATCATTTTTAGTTCAAAATCTAAAACACTTTAGATCACTCAACACAGAATCATTAAAATACCATGAGATTTTTAAAAAGGAGTGTTTCAATTATCTTTTTTTGGAATTAGGGCCACTAGAGTTAGCAAAGCATGAATATGAATAATATTTAGCCTGATTGAGGCTGAGTTATTTTACACTGATTACAGATTCTTTAAAACAGTTTTGCTTTCACATACCTTTGACGTTGACAAAACCTCGCTTGATCTTCTTCTGATTAACCCAATATTATGTTGAAAAATATAAATCTAGTGGGTATGTGCTGAAAGAAATGGATCAGATATGTGGACAGTCCTGCAGTCCTACAGGATTGTCCACAAACATCTGATCTATAAATAAATAGTCTAACTATAGCTCAGTTAACAATTCCAGAATCAGCCTAATTCACATGCCTGTGTGTCTGACCTCAAGGTGACCACTGTGTCAGCTGCTTCTTTTAGTCTGGGATAAACTGTGTTTTATAGAGTTCATATCAGGGACTAATATCCTGTCTGCCTCTGGGAGAATCCCTGGGCTATATCTTAGCTCTGAGACAGGCTACTAAAGCAAAGGTGCTCTATGGAGGCCGGCAGGGAAATGAGCAACTGGTTACTTTGACTCTGGTTAATAATGAATATGCGTGTTTTGAACCCGGTACTTGCTGAGGGAGTAAAGTTTGTTTATGTCCTTTAAGTTGCTTCAGGTTGACAACGTTGTGGCTGGGGGCAGAAAAAAGCAGCATTTGTCAGACAGAGCTGGAGTTTTGGTATGAGGGAGAACGGGTTAGTTTGGGCAGTGTGGGTAATTCAAAGTCATTTACGGGAAGAACAAAGGATCAGAGATAGAAAAACAACACTTGAAGCATCCAAAAGACAAACTATGCATCACATAAAAGCTTAGAAAACATGAGACATAACTGCACAAACGAAAGAAAGATAAAACTGACCAAATTTAGGCAGATTAAATGCAGAAACATGCTATATCATGATATATCAATATTTGATCTTTATTGGTGTGCCGCAGAAAAGAGTAATAAATTCAGGTCTGCTTTAAAAGAACCAACAGTTTCTACACATCTCAGTTTTGATAAGTCCTAATAGGGAGCACAGAGTGAAGAAATGATCTGAGGGGTCTACAGTTCAGGTATGAGGTTTGTCAAATTTGCAAATCCTGTTCAACCTATATGCAATTGTTTTTTTGCAAATGTTCACTCGTTTTGAATTTGATGCTTGCAGCACATTCTAAAAAATCTGGGACAGGTTGTACATCAAGTTGTGCATCAAGCAAGAATGAGAAAAAATTAAACCTACAAAGCTTCAACAATTAGTGTCCGCAGTTCCCAGATGCTTATTGAGTGCTGTTAAAAAGATTTTTGAAAACTGTTGCATAAAATTTATAATGAGTGATTTTTTGCAAAAAATATGATTTATCAGTTTGAACATTAAATATGCTGTCTTTGTTGTGTATTAAACTGCATATTGGTTGAACAGGATTAGAATATTGTTGTATTCCAGGGTGTGGCGCTGGTGGTGTAGGGGTCAACACGCGACCCATATATAGAGGTTACAGTCCTCGAAGCGGCCGTCTGGAATTTGAGTCCCGGACCCGGAGACCTCATCTGAATGTCTTCCCTCCCCCTATTTCCTGTCTGCCTACTATTGGAAAATTTTAAAAATAAAGGCCTCCCAACTTCATTGAAATTTGAGTTGTATAATTAGCGGATAACACAACATCGTTTTGGTCTGTCAAATTAGAATCAGTTTAGCACAATACCAGACAAAGCTGCCCAGTTTTCGAGTCAGTTAGCATGTTATGATCAACAGATCAGCTGCTCACAGAGTGCTGTATCCAAACATAATAATGGAAAGTTAAGTGGAAAGAAAATCTGTGGTTGCAAAAGATTCACATGCAACTGGGATAAAAACAGCCTTGAGAAAACTGTGAAGCGAAGCCTCCTTAAGAATTTTGGGATAAATTAAGAAGGTGTGGCATGTGGTGTCGGAAGTCAATGCTTCAAGATGCACCACACACAGACGTATCTAGGACATGGGCTACAACTGTTGCATTCCTTGTGTTAAGGCACTCCTGAACTGGCGAAAACGTCTGGAACGGTATGCTAAGGAGAAAAAGAACTAGACTGCTCAGGGATCTAAAGTTCTGAACAGTCTATAACTGGAAAATTATGGCCCCAAAGTCTGGAGGAATAGCGAAGAGGCACAGAATCCAGTTTGCTTGATGTCCAGTGGAAATTTTCCACTGTCAGTTAAGATTTGGGGAAACATGTCCGCTGTTAGTCCACGGTGTCTTTTCAAGGCCAAACTCAGTTCAGCCATCTACCAGGAAATATTAGAAAACTTTATGCTTCCCTTTGCTGACAAGCTTTATGGATATGCTCATTTTGTCTTCACCTGGTACCTGCCCACACCACCAAAAGTGCCAATGCCTGCTTCGATGTCCATGGTATCACTGCGCTGGATTGGCCATTAAATTGGTCTGAACTGAACCTCCACATAGAAGCTTTAAAGTATTGTCACAAGGAAAATCAGACACCATAGCTAACAATGCAGATGAGTGGAAGGCTGCTATTAAAGCAACATTGGCTTCCTGAACACCTTGAAGTGTAGCCCCTGCTTTTTTAAGAAACTTTCTTAAAATCTAAATATTTGTTGTCATTTTGACTCCTTGTTTCGTGTCTTTGTGTTATTAAGACATTTAGTAGGTTTGAGGGTCATTTCATTAATTTTATGTTGTCATATTAGGCCTAAACTGTACCACCTGACCCGAATGGGTCACCGGCGCTCAGCCATTTAGGCCCATTTAGTAATTCAGTAATCCTTCCATGTTTCCCACCCTGCTAAGCCCTAAAGTGACGCCTTAGCTTTAAAACTTGTCCACAGACTGCCCTCTTACATGGCACTCTGACGTGGCCCGTCAGGCCATCAGGTAAGTAGGTTCACACTGTCTTACGGTTGGAAGAATCAGGCGATTCACACACACGCTGCAGCATTAGGAATGCTTAGGGGCAAGCCAGGTGAGTGTTAGGTAAGTGGATGAACGATCATTTCGAGCAGGAATGTAGGGATTACCTTTAAAGCCTGCATAACAAGCCCCCTGAGAACAAATGCACACACAAACATGCATGCACTTTGCTCTAGGGATTTTCTTTCTTCATCTGTTCCAGTAAAAATCCTGTGCTATGCTGACTCAAAGTCTGTATTACATAACACACTGCTGTTTGTTATCCCACAGATACACTCTTCTAAAAAACATCCTAAAATGAACAAATCCCTGAAAATCTGTCAACATCCAGTATACATCATTCTCATAGAAAAAAGATTAGTGTTTGGAAATGATGGCATCTGTTCTTACAAAGCGATCCTACATCACACTGGTCCCAAAACTGCAACTGGAGAGAATTAATAGGGAGGAAAATATGTTCCGAGTGAAGTCACAACCATAATGTACTGGGAAAATGCAAAGTTTTGATCTGTTAAACTGTTGCTGAGAAACTTCGCATAATCTAAAATTCCACTAAACACAGCCATGCATGCTGACTGTTCCCTTCTTTGGCCAGTGTCAAGGTAATCAAGCAATCCAAGAGGGAAAAACACACGTGTGATGCTGATGTTGAGTAAAATATTACAATGCAAATGGAAAATGTTCCTTAAAATAAAAACTGGAACGCACAGAAGCCTTTTGATAGAAAAGAATCATCGATGCAGGAAATAAGCAGATATTCGAACTGGGAATTTCATCTTGTGGTATTTCCACTACCAGATTGGGTAAAAATGTAAGCTCATGCTCCCAGTGGCAATTGGGCAAAATCTCTAAGGGTCTGTTTTCACCCCAACATTTAAATACTACTCGGGACTACAACTGTTTTACAACCCGTCTAAACAAACGCCTTTAAGCAGTTTGACACAGAGATTTCCACTGTAAACTCAATATGTGAGAAGCAGGGCCCACCAACTAGTTTAGCAGCTAGAAATGTATCTTGGTTTAAGCCTAAACAGTTAGTGTCCAGGATGCGTGGAGTCTGCTGAGATGTTACCTGCCATTTTCCTGACCCTAGACCTGTTCAAATCCTGGATGGAGGGAGGTCAGCCCAGATGATCCTCTCTACAGACCTTCATCACAGTTTGGACATGTGCTTTGTGAATGAGCCAAACTACACATTGATGGACGTGCACAGGACAGACTAAATGATGGCAATGTAGAAGATGATCAGTAGCTTCAAGTTGTACTTCTTGAGTTTCCCCAGGGTCTCTGCTAGGCTTTCTTCCGAATATTGTCTATGTGTGAGGACCAGCTCAGATCCCGAAAAAGGGTGGTGCCTAAGAAACGGAGGTGATCCACAGTCGACACAGTGTTGTTGAGGATGGTGAGTGGAAGGAGTGTGAAGGTGTTCTCCAGATGTCCACCGTCATCTCCACAGTCATGGGTGAGCTAAGCTCCAGGTGATTCGACCATACCAGTGGAACAGCCAATTCACCTCCTGTCTGTATGCAGACTCGTCACTGTCACTGTCACTATCCTGGCATACGTCCCTGGGTGGTAGAGATGTTGTAGGATGAATTGTAGGACCAAGTTTACTAAAGCAAATTTTATTAAATATATAATGCGCATCAATGCGCGTGTTTGTCCCGGCTGCTGTCCGGCAAGGGGGTGGCACTCTACAACACACAATAATACCACATTTGAGTAGTGGTACCACATTGAAACTGTTTGCCATCTGGGTTTGGAGGCCAGGAAGAGCAGTGGGGATTTTGGTCCCTGGTTTTGGTCCCCGGGCCCCCAACCGGTGTGGCGGGTGTGTGCTGTGTAGGCGGGTGTGCTGCCAGCATGCTGAGGTGCCTCCGGGTTTGTGGTGTGGGGCTGATGGGGTGCCCAATCTTTGGTGTACTGTGGTGGCCTGCCTCCAATGCTTCCTCCTGCGGCTCTGGTCCCCAGATCCCAGTCGGATGGCTGCGGTCAGTCGGATGGATAGGGCGTTGGAGTGCATCTTGTACCTGCACTGGGCCAGCCGGTGGGTTGTGCTCGGCCTGGGTCGGTTGGTCGGCCTGGGCACAGGTAGGCTGGCGCATGTTTTCTTCATTTATTTATTTTTTTCTCTCTCTCATTGACAGGCGGGCTGCGGCTGCTGGCATTGGCTGGGTGGTTGGGCGGGCTTGGTGGTGTGCTGCTCCGCTCGCTGTCGTGTCTGGGGGAGGGGGCTGTTGGGGCGAGGGTGACGAAGAGGGGCTGCAGAGTGTGTGGACCTCTTAGATGTGGTTTAGATGTAGTCGCCGGCATTTGGATCGGCGGAGCGGTAACAGTGGAGCTGAGCTTGTTGGTGTTTCTCCCTTGGCTGTTGGCACACTGGCAGTGATCTGGTGTGTTTGTGTGGTTGCGGGGGCATGGTTGGTGTAAGGATTTATGATAAGGATTGATATCAAATTTTTTTATTAAAAATCATAATTCAGAAGTAATAAATTCTAACAATTTTTTTAAAGAAATCAATAATACAAGTTGGTGTTGTGATTATTGGGCTTACATCACTTCATAATTACAATTATTTAATTGTCATTGATAATTGATAATAAAAAAAACATGTTAAATGTCACTGTGTTATCACTAACACTAACCTTAGTTGACAGACAAATTACTCTTACACAAAATAAACACAAGACGCTGTCCCTTTATCTGTGTGAAAATGTATAAAACCGATAGTCCCTATTACAATCCCCTAATAAGGTCCAACAACTTTCACCTAATTAAGCATGCACTATTCTACGAAAAAGAGTAAAATAATAACCAAAATTAAGGATGCGCACTGAGTGTCTATGAAGATCGAACCAGCAGTTTAGGAACAAAAATGGGAATATGGGAAAATTTGGGATTGACTTGGAAAATAGAGCAGAATTAATAAACGGTGAAGCCTTCTTTGGTCCATTGATGCATCTTGACAGCGGCTTTCAGCTGATAGAACTGTAGAGCCAGGTCAGCTCAGACGCAGTAAAGCACCTAGCAGCTGGCCCTTTAGCCACTAAGAGCTGATAGCGAACTAGTCTCGAAACGAAGGGTAATAAAACTCTGAGGTGGCGACCCAGTGGAAAACATAAAGGCCATAAACGGTGAGAAAATGGAGATGAACACGAAGCTCAGTTCGCAGCCTCAGTCTACTTTAAAGTCCACTTAAACTCCAACTGAGTCAGCACTCGGTTGATCAAAAACACAGTGAACACACCGATATCCAAACTTTGCCGCGCAGCCACGCAGTGTTAAAACAGCAGGCAGAGCAGTTCATTAACATTAATGCAGGACAAGTTAATACATTGGATTAACAAGTGGTGAATCTAGGTCACCTTAATCTACACCTGACCCTGCCCAGATTGGCAGAAAAATGTAAGTAATAACAAAACGAACAAATGTACTTGTTGGTGAAACCTCTGGGGTGAAGGGGTGGAGGCGAGTGACCCTCCTTCTAGGAAGGGATGAAGTTATGAGTGGAAAGTGTTGCGCATCTCCAAACACTCTAAAGAGACACCTTCTCCTCCTAGGTTCAAAACGTGGAACCGTTGGTTGTCGAATAGAACAAACAAGGAGGGAATCAGTCTCCTTGGGGAACCCTCTGTAGGGTTTTCAGCTTCGCCAGAGTAGCGGCGGAACGGTCTTCGATCAGGATATGAATCTTCTGATTTCCTTGGATCAGCAAGATTTCCAGCTTTGTCAAGCTCTTCCGGGCATGGCCAGTAGGGAGACAAATAAAAACCGTCCACAAGCTCCTGTTTCTCCAGGGATTGCTTCCTTTGCGTGACCGACAACAGTGCACACTGGAGGAGCACCAAGTGTTGGCTGCAGCTGCTATTTATCACTTCTCGCAGCTACATCAGACTTGCAATGCATGCTGGTAAGCGTAGTTGCAGTTAATTTCTTGTCAAGATGGACAATGGCCCAACATGGGGGTCATGGCCCCAGGTGCGTTCCGCCGGCCAGGGACTGCTTGCCGATTGGGTTGATCCTGGTTGGTCTTGGTGTAGGGTCGGGGTCCTGTATGGAACTCAGTGGTGCGTGCTCTGTTGCGCTTGCAAGTATGTATGAGAAGTGCAAGTGAGTGAGTGTCATTCATTGTTGGGTGTCTTTACATTGGGTGTGAGTGTTTTTATGTCTACACATGAGGGTGGGAACGTGTTATTGTCACTGTGTATGCCTGTTTTTGTGTCGGGTTGGGTTCTTGGGCTGCTCCCTCTCCTGGATTACCTTAGGTCCCCCATCAAATGTGGGGCCTATTCCCTCCCCGTCACACTCCCTGCTGGTGGCTGGTGTCTCAGCCCACCGGTGTATCTGTGGTTCTCGGTGTCCGGGGCTGGGTGGTGTGCTGTGTGCCGGCAGAGGCTCTGTCGGACCTCTGCAGGGGGGTGATGTGCCCTAGGGTCTCGGGTCTCTTGGTCCATGGCTGGATCTGCAGCGGCTTAGGCCATGGGCTCGTCGCTGCAGCTCCCTGGGAGATCTGCACTGTGGCTTCTGGGCCTTCCTGTTTTACTGTAACTCTCTGAACTGTTACTCTCTGAACCAATGGCAAAGAAACAGAATTGGGTCTTTGCAACAAACATGTCTTTATTTCCACTTCTGAGATACTAAAAAGGGCAGAAATATGATAAGGTTGGTCTGAGAGCCAGACCCTCAATAATAAAACCTCAGTTGGCAGGCATTTCTCAGAGAAGACAGTTACAGAACCCTATGACATAATGTTACATAACTACTGACTACGCATTTGAGTGAGGGTTTGTATGGCAAACTACTGGTCAGTGGGACTGGAAACCACAGAAGATGAAATTGCAGTGTGTAGGTTGGGAATTTCCACATTTGAAGGGAACGGTTATGGGGTTTGTTGGGTGTTGTGGAGATGTGCTGGATAGTTGAGTACGTATTTCTTTATTCAAATTAATACTTGCAGAGTTTTTGAACCTCACACAGAAAACAGTTCATTTCAATGTTCCCAGAAATGTAAAGAAATCTAATTTACTCTTTTAAATTTTGAATGCTGATGTGCAGTGGTTTTGGGAGTATTGCCAAAGAACCCTATGAGCCCGTCAGTTTTGCTACACAGGAAAAAAGTAAGCGGCTCAACATGCTGACAAATCACAAATCGAAGTATCATAAATCTAGTGGCTCCCTTTACCATCAGTGTGTGTGACCAGGTCCTTAAAAGCTTACTGTTGTGGCGTCGGGTCATCCTGGGTCCGTCAAGAGTTCAGGGTAAAGCAAAAACACAGCTTTCCCTGTGAAATCCCACCATCAATAGGGGCTTTTCTGCAGGCTCAGTGTACCACAGCCCTGCTGACTGTGTTTTTCAGAAACCAAAGCAGAAAAAGACCAAGCTGCACTGCCTTTAAACCTTCCTATGTGCAATGTGCTAATGCCGGAATGGGATCCTTACATATGAGAAAATGCCTTCTGTGATTTTTTTAGAATGGCTTGTTAAAGGAAAGCTGAGTACCTTACCTGCAAAAAGGGTGATCTAACAGTATTCGTCTGAATGGTTTCAAATTATGATTGTGAAACACCAAGTCATTTAACTGTATTTTAAGTTAAACACAAAAATATGAAATAAAGAAAGCCTGACTTCATAAAATGGAATTTTTCCTTAAATCAGTTAGTCACGTCCTGCGCATTGACAGATTTCTGCCAAAAAACACATGAATCTGAAACAAACAAGGCTGTGTAGTTTTGTTCAGTAACCAGTTTCCCAACTGTCTACATGAGCACAGCGCCATCTTGTGGTAAAGACACAGGTACAGGGGTCAGTAATTTCGAATATCATTGAAAATCAATCTCACTATATATTTTAGGTGTTTATTTCTGTTAGTTCTGATGAATATGGCTTACAGCTAATAACCAAAAATTCAGTTTCTCTGAAACTTTGGATATTACGTGGGAAGACATTTTAATGCATAAAAGGGCATTGGAGAAAGAATATGGCTGTTCAGGTAGTGCTGTATCATATGAACTGGAAATGGAAGAAAAAAGTGCACTAGAAAAAGCTGCAGACACACAACCTCGAGAGGATTGTGAGGCAAAATATTGATGAAGTAATTCATGCAAAAGGGGGCTGGAGCAAATATTAATCACATCTACTATACAGCGCATGGACATACTTTTCAGTTGGTCAACATTTCTGTATTAAAAATATTTTTTAAATTAGTTTTATGTAATGTTCTAGTTTTCATTAGCATTAGACAGTGGAGAGGAAAAACTCCCTTTTAACAGGAAGAAACCTCCAGCAGAACCAGGCTCAGTGTGAAAGGCCATCTGCCTTGTAGCTCCTTTGGAGGCTTCATCTACGAGAGAAAGACAGTTAAGCAGATGAACTCTGAGCCAGTTTTCAAGCCTAGAGTATGAAAGAGAGCACATACAGTTAGTCACAGTAGAAGCTCAGCCAGTAGCTACATTATGTCTAGGAGAGACGGGGTTAAACCCTGAAAGACAGGGCCAAGTGTATCATCTGTATAAGGTGAGCATTAAGTTGTTGGCAGCAGAAGCTTGGACGATGCCCCCCTCCAGGAAGGTGCCACAGCTAAACACAGAGCCAGGCTAGATGTAGCTTCTAGAGAGAAAAAACAGAAAGAGAACATAGAGTTAAAAGCTGAAATAACAGCAAATAATGCAAAATTGGAGTAGTTAATGTAGCACAGAGAGTGAAAGTGGTCATTATGTCCTCCAGCAGTCTAAGCCTATAGCAGCATAACTACAGAGATAGCTCAGGATAACCTAAGGCACTCTAACTATAAGCTTTATCAAAAAGGAAAGTTTTAAGCCTAGCCTTAAAAGTAGAAAGGGTGTCTGCCTCACGGACTAAAACTGGGAGCTGGTTCCACAGGAGAGGAGCCTGATAACTAAAGGATCTGCCTCCCATTCTACTTCTAGAGACTCTAGGAACCACCAGTAAACCTGCAGTCTGAGAACGAAGTGCTCTGTTAGGAACGTATGGAACAATCAGATCTCTGATGTATGATGGAGCTAAATCATTAAGGGCTTTATATGTGAGGAGGAGAATTTTAAATTCTATTCTGGATTTAACAGGGAGCCAATGAAGGGAAGCTAAAGTAGGGGAAATATGATCTCTCTTTTTAATTTTCATCAGAACTCTGGCTGCAGCATTTTGAATCAGCTGAAGGCTTTTAACTGCATTTTGTGGACATCCTGATAGTAAAGAATTACAATAGTCCAGCCTTGAAGTAGCAAATGCATGGACTAGTTTTTCAGCGTCACTCCTGGACAGGGTATTTCTAATTTTGGCAATGTTCCGGAGATGAAAAAAGGAAATCCTAGAAACCTGTTTAATATGGGATTTAAATGACATGTCCTGGTCAAAAATAACACCAAGGTTTTTCACTTTATTACCGGAGGTCAATTTAATGCCATCCAGGTTAAGTGATTGACTAAGCAGTTTCTTTTTTAAAGACTCCGGTCCAAAGACAACAACTTCTGTCTTGTCTGAATTTAGAAGCAGAAAAATTAAAGTCATCCAAGTTTTTATATCTTCAAGACATGCTTGTAGTCTATCTAACTGGTTGGGTTCATCAGAATAAATATTTGAAATGTATCACTCTGTGTAATCAATGTACACAATGTAGGAGTTTGGCGGCAGCAAGAAAAAAAATGTATTTGCATTCCTGAAGGAAAAACTGATGCAAGAGGTATTTTTACAAGTTGAACTTTATTCAATAGTTTAAAAACATGATTTTACATTTAATTAGCATATAAATGAACTTAACAGTAAAATATTTTGTAAATATCATCATGTCCATACCCTTTCTCTCTGACTAAATAAACCAATTTTTTTTACCAAACATATTTTAGTGCTTTATATATGGCTGTTCTGGTGTGAAATCAATAAGAAAGTCTAACCTAACCCTATAATGTAAGGGCATTTAAAGTTCCTAAAGGCAAGAATAGTAATACATGGAGTGGTAGCTGCTGCTGAATAATGAAATCTCTTCATCTCCTGTTATGGCTTTTATTTATTTAATTTCATAGTTGTATTGGGGGTCCACTTGTGTAGCATAAAAGCAAATGTGCATAACCTTTACATTACTCTGTCAAGTGTTCCATCTGTTCTGAGGTATAGAAATGTACCAAAATGTTATTGATTATATTTCTACTTATGTTGCTCCAGACTAAAGATGAAAATATTCAGTTTCCAATGTGGACAGAGTAAAATCTCAAGGGAAATGTTTTGGGAAATGCTTCTGCATACATGAATCTTTCCCCCAGAAGCTTAACATTTCAGACAAATGATCCCTATAAAAACAAACCATTTTTAGTACTTTTCTTCAAATGTGCAACCGAATACAGGAGAAATGAATCAAGTGAGATAAATTCACAGCTTTGAAAACTAAAATATATTTGTTGTGCCAACATGTTTTACAAGCAACTCACTTGACTGAGAAAGTGACCAACAAAGACAAAAGGAGACCGTAAAAGAAGCAAACCTCTTCTGTACGACTCAGATCCTGGAGAATATGCTAAAGAGGAAAGTTACCATTTGCCCAACAAACAGTGATGGGAAATCTTTCACCCACATGGCTTTACATTACAGATTGTACATATCAGGAGATAATAAAAATCAGATCAGTAACAGGTTTTAAAATGAGGTAAACACACCCTTCATGAACAACAAACATTTTACATGAACAAAAACCAAGCATTTTTGTTTACCTGAAATTGTAATTACAAGACCCCATTTAATTATTCTATTTCTAATTTATTTTTATAAAAATGAAAGGTGTGTTTACCGTTTTTACAAAGGCTGTGAACTGATGTTGCCCTGCATTAAGGCTGCTGAGGAACTTTTCTGCTTCCTGTCTGGACACCAAACTGGGGACATTCCTGGTAAAACGGCTGCTGGTCATTTCGCCTCTTTGCGCTCTTGATCATTTTGTACTCATCCTTGCTATGAGTATCAAAAAGCTGGGTTCAAACCTAGATTTCCAGCCGACCAGGTGTACATTTCCTACCAGCTTTGGGGATGTTTCTAAACTCATTTATTCATTTATCTTCTATACCACTTATTCCATAGTGGGTCACGGGGGGAGCTGGTGCCTCTCAAAGCAGTCTATGGGCGAGAGGCGGGGGACAACCCTGAACCGGTCGCCGGTCCATCAGAGGGCAACACAGAGACATACAGGACAAACACCCACGCAACACACTCATTCACACCTAAGGCCAGTTTAGAGAGACAAATTAACCCAACAGTCATGTTTATGGACTGTGGGAGGAAACCGGAGTACCCGGAGAGAACCCACGTATGCACACGGAGAACATGCAAACTCCCTGCAGAAAGACCTCCAGCCGTGAGTCAAACCCAGGACCTTCTTGCTGCAAGGCAACAGTGCACTGTGCAGCCCTTGTTTCTAAAGCAATTTCTATAATCTTTTTAAAGTTAAAATGTGGTTATGTGTTATTTGGTTTCTTAACTACCAGGACAAATAAATGGGTCTGATAAGTGGAAGCACCAAAGGCTCTGTTTACAGGTATGAACTAGAAGTAAGTTGAGATAAAATTCCAATGGCAGAGAAAGAAGAGGCAAATTGATCGGGAGCCATTTAAAGTGGAAGTCTTTACGGCTTGCTTTATTAGACCCAGAGAACTAAATGAAGGGGTTCCTTTCGCAGGTCTTTGTAAGCTCTCCCTAATTATGTTACTCTGATTCCCTTTGAGTTTATATAAAGAAACAAAAATGACACACGAAAAGTATGGGGACAAATAAACATCTATATGAAAAGTTCAAAGAGCTACTAAAGGGTGCACCTCAGTAAAGATGGCATTACGACAGAAGTGATCAATAAATTCCCTCATTCTGAAACTGAGAGGTCGTCATGCTTTACAGCCAAAACTGGCAGGACTCACTGCTCAGCAAAGCTTTGGGTTTTGAACTGTGCTTAGATTGTTTGAAAAAGGAGGAAGGAAAACATTTAGTACAAAAATAGCCATTTGACACCACTGAGGAGTGCTGCTGCTGATTATCTGACGCAGATATGATGATCAGCTGGCCTGTACTCCGGGTTTGGACTCTACTGTCACAAAATTCGCGGCTGTTCCTCAGCAGATTTAAAAACAAAAACAATGCGAGGTCTATTGTATTGCACATGTAGGAAAAATGGCTTGGTCAAGTCTGCGACATTGGTGATGGAGTATCCCTTTAAGAAGCACTGGTACAGGAAAAAAACCGATAAGGATCATGGGTGAGAAGTGATACGACAGGATAAAAGTACCATCTGTGGTGTTACTGCTGGAGGACTAAGCAACAGGAGCGGTGAGTGAAAACAAAGCCCATCAAACCCATGTCACCTTTTTAAATGAAGTACTCACACAAACCTGAACTACCTGATGCAACACAGGTCTCAAATAAACCTCTTCAGGAAGTAACAAAAGTTCAATGTTTAACATTCTGACCTCAGATCTTTGGAGGAAAATTAGTTGGTTTTTTTTTACGTTTCTCCTGAAGATTTCCACAGAGTAAATCTTAGAGTACTTCAAGAAAAATCACATACTCTATAATCCTTGGAGCAAGATAAAACTGGCATCCCATTAAAAGAACCTTATGCCACTGAAATGGTATGTCACGAAACGTGGAGATGGTAATAAAATGTTTTCAGCTGTATGTTTCAACAGTTATTTGACTCAGAAAACTTGCCATCGACTCTATATTAAAATAAATACAAAATTAGCCAAGTAATTTACAGCTCTCACAGTCTATGTGAGCCGTCTTAGTAGGTACTGAGTGTCTATAAATTCGTATCCACATTGATGTTTCAGTAGTAGTTTTTTGCTGATAGTTACACCTAAAGGAAATTGGTCAAGTGGATAAGAACGAAGAGTTGTACTGTAGTTTTGTTGCATTTTAACCAATGTTATAGGATGTATTCTTAAAACCGCAGAAAAATATAGTTCTGCGAATATATTTGATACACTGGCGATCTTGCAGGTTTTCCCACTTGCAAAGCATGTAGAAGTCTTTTTTTTTTATTCATAGGTACTCTTCAACTGTGATTGATGGAATCTAAAACTAAAATCCAGAAAATCACATTGTGTGATTTTTATGTAATTAATTTGCATTTTATTGCATGATAAGTATTTGATCACCTACCAACCAGTAAGAATCCCAGCTCTCACAGGCCTGTTGGTTCTTCTTTAAGAAGCCCTCCTGTTCTCCACTCATTACCTGTATTAACTGCACCTGTTTGAACTCATCTGTATAAAAGACACCTGTCCACACACTCAATCAAACAAACTCCAACCTCGCCACAATGACCAAGACCATAGAGCTGTGTGAGGACATCAGGGATAATATAGTAGACCTGCACCAGGCTGGGCTACAGGAAAATAGCCAAGCAGCTTGATGAGAAGGGAACAACTGTTGGTGCAAATATAAGAAAATGGAAGAAGTTCAAGATGACGGTCAATCTCCCTCGTTCTAGGGTTTCATGCAAGATCTCACCTCGTGGGGCGTCAATGATCATGAGGAAGGTGAGGGATCAGCCCAGAACAACACGGCAGGACGTGGTCATTGACCTAAAGCAAAATGGAACCACAGAGTCAGAGAAGTCCGTTAGTAACACACTATGCCGCCATGGATTAAAATCCTGCAGCTCACGCAAGGCCCCCTGCTCAAGCCAGCGCATGTCCAGGCCCGTCTGAAGTTTGCCAATGACCATCTGGATGATCCAGAGTAGGAATGGGAGAAGGTCATGGGGTCTGATGAGACGTTAAGTAGAGCTTTTGGTCTAAACTTCACTCGCTGTGTTTGGACCAAGGATGAGTACAGCCCCAAGAATGCCATCCCTACCACGAAGCACAGAGGTGGAAACATCATTCTTTGTGGATGCTTTTCTGCAAAGGGGACAAGATGACTGCACCGTATTGATGGGAGGATGGATGGGGCCATGTATCAGGAGATCTTAGCCAACAACCTCCTTCCCTCAGTAAGGGCATTGAAGATGGGTCGTGGCTGGGTCTTCCAGCATGACAACAACCCGAAACACAACTAAAGAGTGGCTCCGTAAGAAACATCTCAAGGTCCTGGAGTGGCCCAGCCAGTCTCCTGACCTGAACCCAGTCAAAAATCTTTGGAGGGAGCTGAAAGTCCGTATTGCCCAGTGACAGCCCCGAAACCTGAAGGATCTGGAGAAGATCTGTATGGAGGAGTGGTCCAAAATCCCTGTTGCAGTGTCTGCAAACCTCGTCAAGAACTACATTAAATGTCTGATATCTGGAATTGCAAACAAAGGTTTCTGTACCAAATTTTAAGCTTTGTTTTTCTGATGTATCAAATACTTCTGTTATGAAATAAAATGCAAATGATTAAATTACTTGATGTGATTTTCTGGATTTTTGTTTTAGATTCCGTCACTCACAGTTGAAGAGTACCTATGATAAAAATGAAACCTTCTACATGCTTTGCAAGTGTGAAAACCTGTAAAATCTGCAGTGTATCTTGGTCACCCCACTGTCTCAGTTTGACATTCATCATACATCCCATTTACAAAGGTATTTAGCAAATCAGTATATGGGTTTTAGAGTAATGGGGGTGTTTGGGGCATTACATAACAAATAAATCCGGGTGGGTGGCTGAATGGACCCTGTATGAGTCACCCTACTGGTTTAAGATCAAATTATAGCAATACTCAGAGAGAGAGGAGGGGGAGAAAGCACCTAATGTCGGAGAAGCAACAGAAACAAGTCAAAACAGAATTCAATTCCTGTCATAAAACTTCACAGCATTTTAGATTAAAGTTCTCTCATTAAACCTTCCCCCCTCCTGTTTCTTTGTAGAACATTGCTCAGTCCATTTCCAATGCTAAAAGACTAAAACATGATGCTACCTCTAGAGGGAGCAAGTGCTGCAGCATCCATTAAAATTAAGATCTCCATGTACATCTTTTAAGGGCATTGGATCATAGTTTTGACTCACCACTCCACATCAATTCCTTTGTTTGCTGTTAAAGACCATTTCCCTTTGCCTATCACGTAATTACAATCATCAGCTGGAGGGAAAATAATCCCTAAAACGGTATATTCTTAGGGACTAAATACACGACATAAAGGGCAGTGTGGCTCCACCTAGTGGTCATGAAGCAGTCAGTAAGGCAGCTGTAGGGAACTCTTGCTTACACCCCAGTCTTCTTTACCACAGAAAACTGGATTTTATCATAGGGTGAAATAGATAGTTTTTTCTGCATTAACACATAAACTGACAATACAGCATAATAAAAGGCAGGAGTGACAGCAATCATCCATTTAAATCTAAAAAAATACACCAGGTTTATCCTTTAATAGGAAATCTTCCTTTTTTATCTTGTAAAGGCACACAATCTACTGCAAAAGTATAGTAAGAACCTTTAATTGTGCAAAACAGCTCAGTTAGTATTTTCTTAATAAAAGAAAGGAAAAAAAATGTCTTATATCTTAAGCTCCACCTTCCTCGGTGGAGGAGGAGAAGACAGCAAAGCTGACTAGTGTCAGAGAGGAGACGCACTTTAAATCCAAAACAAACCCCTCTGGATCATCTGTTGGCACTGGATGATGCAGATGAAAAGGCCAGAGGCAGAGTTTGTGTATGCATTTGTGAAGGGGCACATTTTGGATGTGGCTGAAAAGACCAGCATGATGAGCTCCACCCTGACTTAAAACTGGTTTAAAGACGGCAAGGATTTCCAGACTTACAGATGTGTCAAGAGCAACTCAGAACTCTGCTTCTCCAAAGGGGATAAAAAACAAAAGCCACAATAATCATGTTAAATGAAAGTAAGCAGCACTTTTCATTTATTCACTTTTTCTGCTTTGCGAGGTTAAACCTCCAAAATTCAGTTTTCTCTCAATAACAGCAGCATCGATGGTACCTCTGCTGCCCCCTACTATCGCCCCTTCACTCAGACGTAGGTGCGGAGACCATGGTTATCGGGGACGGTTTGGGGCCTCGCAATGCCTGTGAACCTACGATGACCTGAATGACGAAGTCCTTCTGGATCTTGGTGTCCTGTAGCCGCGTCTTATCCGTGAGCAGTTTACCAGAGAAGAACCAGCGCTGGTGGAGCACGTCGATGTCCTCCTGGGTCTGCAGCTGCTTCTTCAGCTGCCCGATGGTGTCAGCCATGCTGGCGCTGAGACGTACGTCCTTTCCCGTGGACAGTCGTACCTAAAGAGCAGCGTGGGAGTCAGACAGCTGAACAACCACAAATACAAATCTTCAAACATTGTTAGGCCTTATTATACACATTTCATGGATTAAACCAGACACGAGACATTTCATTGTCATTGTAGTTAGTAACCTTGAGCTGAAATTCTTTTTTAGACGCTACGGGGGGTTCAGGGCTGTCACTGGGGTCCTCATCACTGCACTCTGAGATGAGGTTGACAGGGGGCGCTAGGCAGTAAACTGGAAGCTGGTAGCGGTTCCCCAGTTCATCGTAACATTCAGTAAGAGTCCCTGTGAAAGGATGGGAAAACTAATATAAATCTGCGAAAATATTCCAAAAATATTTCGATGGAAATCTGAGGGTGACTTTGCAGCAAAGTGCTTAGTTTCCTCCTCACCATGCGGCAGTGTGATACTGGCTCCGTCCACTATAGCCTGGGCCAGCTCATGGTCGTTGGACTCCAAGGCCACGGCGGCGGCTTTCAGGGCGTCCCAGATCTCCTTCCGGCCCTCAAAAGCCGGGGCCGTGTCCCAGAACTCGTCTCGCTTGCTCCGCAGCTGGCCCTCCGTCATTGGGTAGTCACTCTTCCACTTGGGACGATCTTTTTTCAGCGGCTCGTTACGTCCTGTGAGAAAAGCAGGTGCAAGACAATTGGGTGACATCTGAAGCAAATTTGATGCGATGGATTTTATTTAGGAGTATTGGAGTGAATCCATGTCACACATCAGGTTTGGGTTAGAATTTGGATCCAATTTTTCTTCAAAAACTATCCCCATTGCCTTCCTTCATACAAACATGCACTACTTTCTTTGGTCTATCACAGCAAATCCCAATAAAATAAACTGAGGTTTGCAGTTCTAACATGTGTCAAAATATAAAAAAGTTCAAGAGGTGCAAATACTTTTCCAAGCCACTCTTTAAAGAGCATGAATGTGCTCTGTCTAGTTTCCTGAGAACACAATTTGATTGTGTTTGCATTTTAGGACTCAAATAGAAGACTTAATGTTTGTAATTCAGACATTCACAAACACAACTGCTCCGTTGCACCAGTTGTGATCAAGTGAGTCTGTAAACAGTAAGAGCAAATAATATCTGATAACTGAAAGTGAACCTTTGGTTTACAACATTTTAGGTTTAATGAACACGGCCATGATTTTTGTTGAGGTTCTTCAACAATATGGAAACATGCTCTTTGATCCGTTTTGACAACGCTTCTGTAATTGTCATAAATAAGTTTAAAGGTGCGGGACTGATTGCAGATTATTTGCTAGTATAACCAGACCAGAGAAGATATGAAACCATAGAATAAGATTCTAATTTATAAAACAGAATAATAATAAAAAAAAAGTGACAGGATAGAGAAATAGGATCTGTCACCAGAGATGGCAAACACTCCCACCTTACACCAACGTGTCACCCCAGTCTAAAATTAGCAGCTGGTGCAGAGTTTGCAATCTACATGATGCATGTGTAGCCTACGTGTGTCTGAGTAACCTTACCTGCGCTAGGCACCATCCGTATTAAACACAAAGCACAGGCAGGACTTAAAACTTCTGCTGCTTGCAATTGTTTACTTTTTTAGAGGAAGGTTACAGTGATCATATGATTAAAAATGCCAGTGAGTCACTTGCTGGTTTAGTAAACAGTTCCTCAAATGTTTGTCAGAAACCCTCTTTTTTTTAGCAAAATGTTAGAAAAAAAAGATAAATCGCTGTACCCTTAGAATAAAATGAAGCACAACCACACCTGCTTTATTTAGAGACAGGAGTCATCGGCTAGTGTGTAATAAATTTAATCACAAGAGTGTGAAGAGGATAATTATCGATAGTGCAGGCGGCTTAGGAGGATTTATATGGAGGACGGTATAGGGAAAACATATCCGAGTGACACAAAGGTGCTTTATAATCAGTTCAGTGGAATATTAGATGTAGGTTATATTTTCCTAAGAGGCAAATAGGGCTAGTAGCTCGGTCCAGATTTTGTAATATTTGACTATGATCAGAATAAGGAAGCAAGGACAACATTCAAGATGCACTGAGAAATCATCAGTAAGCCGGTTTTCAGCTTGACCGCCACTGACGAGAGAAAAATATGTTCTTTTATCATCCAGTAAACTCGCCACCAAGAAGAAAACATTCAAATAAAACCATTTTCTACAGACAGAGGCATTAGATGGTTCATAGGGAGCACCTAAGGGCCGGGTTTGTTAAATGAATTATCTCGCACTTACACAACCTCTGCGTTAGACAGATGGAGGACAGCCTAACAGATACTTTTACTCTAAATCGAGTGAAAGTAAAACCTTTTTCATTTGAAAACAATGGTGATCTCACCTCAGTTTTCAAACATTTTTAATAAAGGAGGAATAAACAAAATTCTGTCTAATGGTGCAGAAAAGTTGACCACAAAAGTAGAAAAACTGTTCCTTCCCATTTCAGCTCTACAAAGAGTCAGAATCTGGGATCTCTCTTAATTTACAGTTGATGTGGTGTTTAGAGAATCAACAATATTTCAGTTAATATACAAACGGCAATATGTGCACTATGTTGTATCTTGGTTTGTAATTAGAAATCCACAGCCAGTTGTGGCAATTATAAATGCAATTTCTTTTAAGAGATTTTTAAACCTTCAATTTTCCAATTTTCTTTAAAACTTAGATAAAATTAAAAAGTGAACTACGACTAAAGTTTGATGAAAGCACACAAATAGCTTCTTTTCTTTGTAAAATACTCTATATTGCCAAAAGTATTTGTCCGTCTACTTTTACACCCACATTAACTTTGATGGCATCCTAATATCAATCCATAAGGTCCAATTAGTTGATGGACCCACCGTATTCTGTAAACATCTTCAATAAGGTTTAGGAGTGTGTTCACAGTAAGATGGGAAACCAGAATTGCTGCCTCCGCTCCAATTCATCCAAAGCTGCTCAAGGAGGTTAAGGTGAGGACTCTGTGCAGACTGGTCTCCACACCAAACTTTATACACCTGTAGCCATGGAAGTGGTTGTAACACCAGAATTCATTGATTTGGTGATGCGACCCAATACTTTTAGGAATATAGTGTATCTCTAGGTGCTTTCTGGAAATGCTTATAAAATCTCAACATCCTGTTCACAGAAACATACAAGGTCATCCTGCCATGGTAAAAAGCCTAAAATCAAACTGTATGTATTATTTCTACGTTTGTTTGGTTAACATCCGATTTCTTCAGACATTAACACAAACACATCTAGGTGTGACTAAAACGAGATGATGTAATATTGATACGTTCCACTGCAGAAAACCTGCACTTCAACACACGCAGACAAGATGATAATACAGCATCTAAACGTTGGCATTAAAAGTTCCATTCGGGAAAAGCGTAGCAGACGCTCCACTAGCCGAACTTCGAAAAGAGCATTTAGCAACAAAGAACTTACAGTTGCTTTGAAACAAAACCTTACAGAGGCTCCAAATCCTCCATTTATTGTCACATAACATAAAGCACGCAGAATTAGCTACCCTGTAGACAACTGTTTGAAAGCTTCATTTATATGGTTTAACCTACAGATTAAAAGGCACTTTTTCCCTTCAGTGTTTTGATTGATAAAGACAAAGTAACAAAAAGTACACATACTTTTCTTTCTGCATGCTTAAATTTACCCTAAACGGTAAAAAAGTTTATTTCTATAGCACAATTAAAACAACAATAGTTGACCAAAGTGCTGCGCAGGTAAAAACCATACTTAGCATAACAGTAAAAAAAAAAAATGCAAAAAAGTGACATAAGTAGTGAAATAAGTATGACAATTAGCACTATAAAAGCTAAAATAATCAGTACAAAAAAAATTAAAAGCCAAAGTGTAGAAGTGGGCTTGGATGTGCAAAGACAGGTTGTTGCACAGGGTCAACATGACCACTAATAAAGCCCGGTCAGCTCTTCTTCTGAGCCATGATCTTGACTACTAACAGTTGGCCTGTGGACATTAAAGCTCCGGATAGAGTATGACGGAAATGATGGTGCAATACCATTAAGACTCTTAAAAACAAACAAAATATGAAATCAGTGCAGAGAAGCATGCAGCAGCATTTTGTAAAGCCTCTGAATAAACAATTTAACAAGTAACAGATTTCAAGGTGTCCTTACCAACTGAAAAAACGTGACGCCAAAATGGAAAAGCTGCAAGTGGAAAACTAAGTCCACCCAAGGATCCATTAGCTTGAGGAACCACCTTTGACCGCCAACTCAACAGTTGTAGCAGCACCTTTCTGTTACTTTCCCTCTTAAAGGTTTCATTCGAATTTTTTATAGTAAGGGTCTGTGAAGTTGCAGTTCTCTCACCGTTAGCAAAACGTCATGTCACTGTGAGCTTGCAGTAAAAACAAACAAGTCTGTAACGGAGGTAAGCTAACAAGCTGGTCAAACGAGTGCTGATTGTGACTCTGCCAGAGAATTTCTCCGGCAAAGAAACTTCTTAAGTAACTATGAGACCTGAAAGCACAGGAACAAACCATCATTGATGCTGTTGTACAACAGACAAAATCCAAAGGTTTATTCTAGTCTTGATGGAGGTAGAGCAGACTGAGGAGCGCAGAATCTGGCGGCTTGATGCAGCCGGAAGCCTCAATCATCATTATCACAGACAGGACCACAGACGACTGGCTAAACGAAACAGCACCAGAGAGCCGCTGGTGGTGTAGGGTTAAACGCTCGCCCATGTGCAGAGGCTACAGTCCTCGACGCTGTCGGGTCCTGGACCCGGCAACCTTTGCCGAATGTCTCCCCCTCTCTTTGCCCTCTTTCCTGTCTACCTACTGTCGAAAAATGAATATAAAAAGGCCTCTAGTGCCGCAAAAAATATATATAAAAAAAAACAAAACATAGCATTGCACCCCCAGATACAGCACGAGCATTCTCAGTTTGACCAGTTTTTCACAGCAAAACAGCTTCCAACACTTCATTTAGTTTCCAATAAGCTCATGATAAGGTGCCGGCTTCCTACTCCAGATAAGGGAACTACTACCAATAAGTTCAGAGAACCTCACTTAAACAAAATCCAAACTAACCTTTTAAATTCCCTATAAGGAGCAAAGATGTACATTTTGTTTTGCACACAGATTTGCACGTTGACTCTCTCTCTCCATCGTATTTCCATTTAACAAATGAGGAATCTGAGGGTTTTGTTTACAAGAGATTAGATTTCATTCATTTCAGAACGTAATAAAAACCAGCGCTTATGGAAAAAATTAAAAAGGGTTAAACTTTCTGTTTCCCATGACTGTTTCTTGCTGTATAGTCTGCATCTAGTGAGGATGCCATTTAAATGAAAAAGTGTTGTTTTTGGGGTGGATACCGCTTCACAATATGTGAAGTTTGCCTTTCTGAAGACAACCAAAAGGTACCAAAACAGGTTACAGTTAAATTACACATTCAATCCCCAGAACAATCAACACTTTCCTTTAATGCACAAATGCTAGTAAGAAATGTATTAAAAAACTGGAGGAAGTTGGACAAAATGACTCAATGTAAAGCAGAGTGAATAAACTAAAAAAAAAAAAAACTTCCCAGTCAGCGATTGTGATTTTATTCTATTGTCCTTCAATTTAGAATCACAATAAAAACCAAAACAGTAAGCTAGACTGTGTTAAAATGAGAATTTTAAGTGAAACCACTCGCTTAAAATGTTTTGCTCCCAAAATTACTGAGAAACCTCAGAGAACTCAAGTTGAAGAAACAAAGTTGATGGGAATAATTGTGGTTTTATGTTTGTGTATGGAAAATGGGCAGTAACAAAAAGAAGTGATTTGAATTACAGCCCTGCAGAACCCAAATAGAGCGATGAAGCAATGCATTACAGACAGATGAAGCAATATCAAGCTGTTTTGCTCCTGCTGGGCTCGTAAAAGCAGGGCCCACGTGAGGAGGCTGCATTGAAATGGGCTGTATTTATGAGCACGAATGAAAGGTGTCATGAACAAACAAATAACAAGCCTCTCTGGTGCTATATTTCATCAAAACACCCCAAAACAACACAGACAAAATGAATAATAATAAAATCAACAGGTGGTTGTGACAGGATTATCTGGCTCTGCTGTAACATTATGCGGCTCAAGTTGCTTTGGCCTCACAAAGACATTTTTACACATTGTCCTGGATCTGAGGTAATTAATGAATGTTGGTTGAGTTTCTCTCAAAGTAAACACTTACACAGAATAAAGCTAACAACTTGCATTAAAACAAAAGCTCCTGCTATTTTTGGATGTATGGGACATTTTAAACCACCATAAATAATGCAACTGGTTTACAGCGGCCTTTCAACTGTATTCTTGTCATTTCATAACAGACAGATTCAATAGAAACCAGCACAGCTGAAATAAACTGCACAACAGCTAGGGAGTACCAGAAGATTTTTCTGAGTTACAATCAACAGAAGTTTCCCTAAACAGCACCTGGCAGGGCAATATTTTGGTTTGATTTACTCCTAACATGTCTGCTGGTTTATGACATGGGTAACAGATTTGGTGAGACATCAAAAAAAAATGTTAGCTGCTGAGAGAAATTGTCACATTAAAGTACGAATTACCCGTCAACATCTTCCTAAGGGATGGAACTGAGCTGGCACCCAGAATACGTGCAGTCCTGAAAAGGTGCATACTCTGATGCTTTGCGTAGAAACATAGCTGTGGAATATAGGGATGTCTCGGTACAGTACTGAAAAAACGCATCTCTTGCTTTTTGGCTATAAATCCATCACTGCATACAGTCAAAAGGCGCAGCTGAAACCCAACTGAACTAAACTTTGCGGTAACCGTACATTAAGCAGCATAACTGCTAGTAAATTTAGCTATATTTTGAAACCGAAATCCATTATTTGTTGATGGTTCTATGGAACCAACAGAGGAAAAATAGTGCAAACAGCTTAAGTAACCATCCCAGTTATATTCCTGTTTTGTGGTTGGCAAACTTTATCAATTAGAGATTGTTATATCACATGATGACTCAGTCTTATCACAATACCACTGGAAATCTATTACAAGTCCAACGAATTATTTTCCTGACAAACAATGCTCAATTTTCCTTAATCAAAGACCCAGTTGAGACCCAGTAATAACATATGTTCTGATTAATAAGCAGACCTTGCTGAGAATGAACGATTCACACCAGCCACTAAAATCCATCTCGAGTGGTCAGATATCAGCTGCTTTAAATAAAAATGAACAGGTCGGCACGCCACTCAGTGGAGCTGTCAGCTGGGTAATGAGCACACGTCACAGATCACAGTTCAATTAACTTGCATCAAAATATCAAGTCGCGTTTTTTGGACTTTAAAACTGGAAGATCTTCATTTTATATTATAACAGAGTTCTATTATGAGAGAATTTAAGGACAAATATTGTGTTCCTTCACAAAACTCTGTATCAGTGCACAGACACTAAAGACTTCAACCTTTAAAAGCTTGAGGAAAATTTCTGACAGCATCAGCTGCTATACGCACCGTCTCCGGGCATGAAGCTCCACAACCATATCATGTCCAGATATCTACAGGTCAATAAAATCCAGAGTTGTGATTTTTCTTTTTCGTTTGAAAGCATTTCAATGAGTTTATAAAAATATCTTTACCATATTTCCTGAAAAACTGATTGAATATTTTAAATCATGCAGCAGCATCTGACTGTAAAACACTGAAACTGTGCTGCTTAAGGGGAATGACATCAGGTCAACGGAGGGTCCTTCAGTGTGTCTTAGAATGGATTGGGTTCAGACTGCTCAACTAATGCAGATAACTGTTCCAGACCACCTATGAAGATGTTTTTTCCACTATTTACAATAGCATCACAGGCTTCTTTAGTTTACAGTCTGTTTGCATCATGTGACTTACTCTGAGCATCGTGCTCACATATCCCCAGAAAGTTGTTTGTCATGTAGTCATTCAATTTTACAACAACAATCCAAGCAAATAGCTAGATTTAGGAAGCAGAGCAACTAGGGACTCTAGGCTCTGACCTTTTGGCCCCAAGTAAGAAACGGACCGACTCTTCATTAAAGCAAGGTAAACAACATTTAGTCCTGTTCTAAGATCTTAGGCTAACATTCAATCGGATTCAAGTCTGGATGATCAGTTGAAACAGTATGGACCTCCGCTCAATTTTGAGCTTCATGGCAAGGCTGTGAATACTTATGTAAATGTGATTTTTTTTGTTTCTATTTATAATAAATGTGCAACAATGTCAAACAAACCTCTTTCATATTGTTATAATGAGGTATTGTGTGTAGAATTTTGAGGAAAGAAATTAATTTGATACCACATGGAATAAGGCTGTAACATAACTAAATGTGGAAGTGCAGCGATGTGAATACTTTTGGGCACTGTAAGCACAATTACCTTTGACTTCAGTAAATACTTTTTTTATTTAAGTCATTCTAAAATCTCTATATACTGTCCAAATTTTACTCTTTAGTTTCCCTGACAATTTCCTGCATTATGGTATACTTTGTTTACCTGCGCAGTATAGCGACAGTGTTCACTTTCAAAGTAAAAGCCAGTTTCAAAATAAAAGTGGCATAATAGGATTTGGTTTTAATTAATACTGGTTCATTTTGGCCTGTCATCAATTTTTAATCTCAATTTTTTGAGAATTAGACATCCTCGCCAAATCCCAGAGACACCTTAGGGGTGCCAAGTGAAATGCATTGTGGCGCAGCTGTTAGCACTGTTGCGTGCAGCATGTGTGATTTCTCCCCAGACACTCCCGCGTCCTCTCACAGTCTAAAAACATAAATGTTAGGTTAACTGGTCCCACTAAATCCTCCATCGCAGTAAGTGTGTGCAAGGTTGCTTGTCCTGTATGTCTAGGTTGCCTTGTGATGGATTAGCGACCTGTTAGGGGTGTGCCCCACTTCGCCCAGTGACAGTTGGAGGAAAGACACCAGCCCCCGCAACCCTGCGAAGATACGGGGTTTAAGACAATGGACGGTCAGATGGATGGGTGGGTGCTCAGATAAAATTTAGATAAAATGGTCTAAATTTGCCACTGAGAACAGCCTTTCAGCAAGTTATGTCCAGAATTAACTTCAACCACATGTTACAAGCCCAAATTATCTACAAGTCATATTAAAACTGGGTACACGTGCTAATATTGGCCTAGTAGTTCAGCAAACTGCCAGCAGGAGCAAGACATGATTTTATTGAAGACTATAGATCTATGTGTCAAGTCAGAGATATCATGAAAAAGAAATGAAAAAGCCATGCGCATTTTTGTTCTGTTTTCACAGAAAAAAAAACAAAAAACTGCAGTTTTCTTAACAGAGTTATCCTTGTGGTGGAGGAGCATATTAAAGCTGACCTGCAGAAACTGGTTGGGACAAAATATCTGTCAATGTCAAGAAAAAAAAAACAGGGAATGCAGCGTCTGAATGTCATTGGCGAGTGTCCGTTGGACACAATGTAGGCCATTAAACCTTAATAAAACGCAGAGTGGTATTTGAATAGGGTTGCAGGGTATAAGCAAACATTATGTAATGTGAAACTTTTGGTGAATGTTGCAAAACTGATATGACTTTCAATAAATAAACAAATAATTAAAAAGCGGTGCTATTCCACTTTGAGTTCATAGCAAACAAAGACCCCAGATAATGAGCAGTCTGTCCAGTTACGGAAAAGAAGATTGTTCATTATTTCCATCTAAACAACAAGGGTTTATTGAAAAAGTTGCTTCTGGCTGATTATAAAGCTACTGAGTTTTAAGCAGGAAATAACCTTCAATGAAGAAGATCCTAATCAGGGCATCCCCTTGTTGGAACTACATTGAAGAGTGTATTTAGTTGTTTCTGGAAACTGTCAGTTCCTAGCAGGTGGACAAAAAGCATTTCACTCCAGCCACAAAAGTCAGCCCCTTACATAGTTAAAGAGATAACTTGAACTACTTAAAGCAAGATAATTCCTTAGAAAACAGCATCAGTAAACAATGAACCATTAAGTCAATATCCAGTGATAAAGAAACGACGACAGAAATTGTAAATTGTTCCTTTGCTTTAGTTGTTATTTTTAATAAACATATATGGAGAAAACAGACTCCCTGCAGGCAATAAGTGTTGAACTTTTCTACATGTGTGGTTTTTTTTTTTCTTGAAGAGACTTAATATTATTGGTATAGATCAAAAAAGATATTTACACATGCATATTTGATTTTTCAGAAAGTAAAAGGGGTTGCAATTTGATTTTTAAATACTTTGAAAAAACCGGGTGCCATTTTTATTTTATTTTTTTTAAAGAGAAAACAATGAAGTGGTCATTGTAGAATCTAACCACAGCAGAGTAAAGAACCCATTAACCCAAACGGTAAATAATTAAAAGATGCTACATGAGCCATTTAGTGCTTCTGACTGCCTGTGAATCTGCATAAGGGTGTGCTGAAGGAGTCCCGAAGGACATCTTGTAGTTTTTCTTTTTATAATCAACCTGTTATCGAAAGGAGCGCATGCAGATATGAATCAGAGCAGAGCACTGCCATAAACCTGAAGACAACTTTAACTTTAAATAGCTTCTTATTGCCCTCTGTAATCTATATTGGGGCTTTACAGACATGATGGCAGCGCCCTTGTTTACCTTTTTATGAAGCTGGCCGCAAAAATTTTAAGAAAAAATATAACTGCAATGCCGTTTTGAAAACTGTTGGCAACTCTTAGCATCTTTAAGAAAACGAAAGGGAAAACAATCTGCATTCACTCATGGCAGATATTGAGATTCTCAGTCACTCCGATTTAACCTTTATTTTTAAGTGCAATATAAATGCATAGCTCAAATCCTTGAATATAAGTAAATGTGTGAAGTCACACCATCTTTTTCTTCAAAAATGCAGATATAAAACTGTCCTGATCAAACAAAACCAAACTCAAATGCACAACTGAGTGAAAAAGCAAAGGCCTTGATTACGCTACTCTGAATTTCTTTTAAACTAATATTTTTCCCGTTTGTATTGTACAAATATCTCTAGTACTATTGAAAATCTCCACTACGGGAAAGGGAACAAAACGTTTTTCTCACCAAGAATCCAGTTCTGCAAGTAAAAGAGAGATGCAAACAGCCAGCTGCCCCTTATGAACTCATCAAGTTCTCATCCGTAAGTTTGACACTCTATAGAAGAGTCTCCAGCTTCTTAAAATTACAAAGAAGCATTTAAACTATGTGTGTAACTCCACACAGAGAAAGATTATTCTTAAATGGAAAACATTCAAGATGACAATATGCCAATATTCCTAGGAGTAGACCTCCGAGCACATTTACCTTCAGGGAAAACAAGCTGGAGCTCAAGAAAATGTCAAACATCCAGGGAAGTACATCTTGGACTCAACATGCCTCAGCTAAGTGAGCTTAAGTCTTACAACTAGACAAATACATGACAGGTATTGCTAGTTTGTCACCAGGATAGAGACTCCTAAAAGAACGCAAAGATCTGCTGGAACCTAATTCAGAAAGAGCAGATCAAACAGGACCATAATGCACTGCTCCATCAGGTCTTTCAGTCTGTATAGCAATGTATGCAAGAGTCAAACCTGAATAAGATAAATCCCAAACCCGAAGCTTGGCTGAAATAGTATTATGATCCAAAACAAACAGACTGAAATGCTGTGGCATCGCCATGCATACATTATTGAATGCATATGTCAACATACTAAAGCAACACTGTCAAATAAATAATAAAGTCAAACAATGGATGCTAGTTTCGACAAAGCTGGTATTACGCCATAAGACCAAAATACAAACGACATGCTGTGGTACCTCATTGGTTGTTGCTGCTATGAGGTTACATTTACTAAAGTTTAAGTTCTAGTTCAGCGGTCAGCAACCCGCGGCTCTTCAGCCTCTTTTTTGTGGCTTCGTTGGCTTTGACAAAAGGACAAACAAAACATGTCTACCTGAAGGTGGCTTCTTGAGGTTGTGACCCCTGCGGTAAGCTAACCATGAATACATCCCCAACAAAAAAAATCTCAGACCCAAACAGATAGTTTAATTCTGCATGTAGAGATTCCTTACCCTTCACCGCCAACGACGCTGGCTTACCTGTGCAAAGTCCAAATATAACTCCTGCCTCACAAATGAGAGCCTACGTTCTTGTGTGAAGATCAACGTCATGTCTTACAGCCCTGACATAGGGAAGATCAGCATGGAGCTTCAGAAACAGAAGTCACATTAAACACATATGAACATTAGCCTTTAATTGGCTATTACTTAAAAAAAGAAAGCTTAGACGCGGGGTTGATGACGTTTTTTAATCGTATCTTCAGGTGCTTTGTCTAATTGAGGGTCGAGAAAGAAACCCAAAGAGGATGAGAGCACGCTGAAATGGACAAAAAACGTTTCTGTGTGTACGTTTAGTTTATTAAAACGGCTAAGTTGCAACTACGTTTTTAATGTCAAATTGGGCTATGTTTTATTTAAATTTCATACAAATACCAGAAGGACCTAAAAATGCCTGCATAGTTCAGTGATTCATTTATTTTAAAGTAGACCTACAAACGAACACTGCACTTCTGTTTGTTGAATTCTATTGTTGTAAAAGGTACATTTATATTTAAAAAAAATGTAATTTAAAAGTTTATTAGCTGTGTTATCTTTTGCTGCTCCAGACTATTTTTTCTTTGGTGGTAGAAGAAGCAAAATGGCTGTTTTGTTAATAAAGGTTGCCGACCCGCGTTCCAGTTAGGTAATTATTGTACCCACAACATGTAAAACCCTTAAAACCTAGTTACAAGTTACTGTATAAAGCAAATCTTTGTGCGTATAACTGACACTTGGCTGAAGTGAAAGTTGAGCAGCAAGTTCCAGTTTGTTCAGTCCAGCTGTGTGGTTCCTGTGTTTAGTCTAGTTGTAAATATAGCATTTACCCGAACTGCCGCATCTACAGTCCGGATCCTGACGCCATAAACATGAAAGTAAAATTACAAAGTATGGGAACTCATCTGTGTAGTGCACAATGATGGACATGAAATCTATATCCTTGTGTGAACATTTAAGGAAACTGATTTTTTTTAATGATCTGAATTGCTTATAAAATGTTATATTGTTGTCTAACCGTCAACAAATTCAACATTTTAGACAATAATCAAACTAATATTGGCTAAAGAGGGGGTTTGGAAAAAGGCCGCTGTAGATCCACCCCTTAAAGCAACAAAATCCTCTCATATTAATATCATGAGGCTATTACAACCAGCTCCTAAAGAGCCTTAATGTATAAAAACAGAAAAAATGCTACAGCATGAAATCCTGGACAATACTTAATCCAATCAGGTTCTCGAACAGGATTTCAAACCAGTGTCCTACGTTTCTGTCGCAAAAAAAAATAGGTTCCACAACAAAGCATGGTACTTTGTAGTAGAGTACTTTGTTTTTCTTCGTGAAACGTGACGTAACCTATGGGTGGGTGAAAGCTGGATAAGATAGAAACAAGTATAGCAGCAAAGACGATGAACGTACCCTGGTCTGTGGACACAGAAGAATTGCGCGCAGGTCATCAAGCTCCGCCATCTTGCAACCACGCTTTCTATGAGCGCTGTGTAACCCACACTGTTGATGACGCATGCTTGGTCCCCAAAACTGATGGAAACACACATCGGACCTCAACTGAAGGCCAAAGTTCGAAAACACCCAAACCAAACCGGTTCAAGAACAAAAATGCAAAGTGTAAAACTTTCAGGACCCTTCTTCAATAAACCTTTGATGATGCTGTGGCTTCTAAATGAGGCTATACATAAGAAACTTTCCACATTTTGTCATGTTACAACCACAAACGTCAATGCATTGTTTGTGTAATTTAATCTCAACATAAATGCAGCCGTTCTGTGAAGGCCTCAGAGGTTTGTTGGAGAACATTAACGAACAAACCAAATCAAGAAGACCAAGGAACACAGCAGGGAGAAGGTTGTAAAGTGGAAAACTGGGTTAAGTTCTAAAGCATCATTCCAAGCTTTGCACAATCAACTACAAAACCGTCTACCTAAACTCTCATACCGAGCAACAAGGGCATTTATCTGTCAGTGACTGTCGATCACATATTGGGTAGGGCCGGCATCACTAGTCACCGCATACATAATAAACAATTTCTTCAACCATTAAATCGTTGTAAGCTAGGCTTATTGTGTCAATGACCACTAAGGCAAGCTAGCATTAGGTAGTGTTAGCTTACCCTTACACGTTGTCTAGCTCATATCCCTCAGTTTAAAACCACTCCATGGCTTCCCCCTCTCTCCTGTATTTATCCAGAGTGCTTCGTCTTGCTGCCCGCAGCCTGGCTCTCTTCTTTCATTCCAAGTCTGTCAACAGTCATAGACTGAGCAGTCCTCAATTTTGTTGTGTTTGTGCCACTACAAATCACATCGAGTTACTTTTCCGGACTGGGGGGCTGCCTTGCTGTTGATGATCCCGCCCACATTGAAATACAGGGGTTGGACAATGAAACTGAAACACCTGTCATTTTAGTGTGGGAAGTTTCATGGCTAAATTGGACCAGCCTGGTAGCCAGTCTTCATTGATTGCACATTGCACCAGTAAGAGCAGAGTGTGAAGGTTCAATTAGCAGGGTAAGAGCACAGTTTTGCTCAAAATATTGAAATGCACACAACATTATGGGTGACATACCAGAGTTCAAAAGAGGACAAATTGTTGGTGCACGTCTTGCTGGCGCATCTGTGACCAAGACAGCAAGTCTTTGTGATGTATCAAGAGCCACGGTATCCAGGGTAATGTCAGCATACCACCAAGAAAGACGAACCACATCCAACAGGATTAACTGTGGACGCAAGAGGAAGCTGTCTAAAAGGGATGTTCGGGTGCTAAACCCGGATTGTATCAAAAAAAAAAAACTACGGCTGCCCAAATCACGGCAGAATTAAATGTGCACCTCAACTCTCCTGTTCCCACCAGAACTGTCCGTCGGGAGCTCCACAGGGTCAATATACACGGCCGGGCTGCTATAGCCAAACCTTTGGTCACTCATGCCAATGCCAAACGTCGGTTTCAATGGTGCAAAGGGCGCAAATCTTGGGCTGTGGACAATGTGAAACATGTATTGTTCTCTGATGAATCCACCTTTACTGTTTTCCCCACATCCGGGAGAGTTACGGTGTGGAGAAGCCCCAAAGAAGCGTACCACCCAGACTGTTGCATGCCCAGAGTGAAGCATGGGGGTGGATCAGTGATGGTTTGGGCTGCCATATCATGGCATTCCCTTGGCCCAATACTTGTGCTAGATGGGCGCGTCACTGCCAAGGACTACCAAACCATTCTTGAGGACCATGTGCATCCAATGGTTCAAACATTGAATCCTGAAGGCGGTGCCGTGTATCAGGATGACAATGCACCAATACACACAGCAAGACTGGTGAAAGATTGGTTTGATGAACATGAAAGTGAAGTTGAACATCTCCCATGGCCTGCACAGTCACCAGATCTAAATATTATTTAGCCACTTTCGGGTGTTTTGGAGGAGCGAGTCAGGAAACGTTTTCCTCCACCAGTATCACATAGTGACCTGGCCACTATCCTGCAAGAAGAATGGCTTAAAATCCCTCTGACCACTGTGCAGGACTTGTATATGTCATTCCCAAGACGAATTGATGCTGTATTGGCCGCAAAAGGAGGCCCAACACCATACTAATATATTATTGTGGTCTAAAACCAGGTGTTTCAGTTTCATTGTCCAACCCCTGTAGTACACTATAGTAGTAGCAAACAAACCAAACCGTGTAGAGTAAAGCCGAACCGAAATGAACCGTGCTGAGTAGGTACTAGTGGAAAAGGGCCATTTGACATGCACTCCACAAATCTGGCATTTATGGAAGAGTGTCAGGAAGGAGAACCTTATTGTTATTAAATTAGACATGTTGAAATTTTCTCTAAAGCTAGGTAGGGAACAGAGAAAATGTGGAAGAAGATCCTCTGGTCAGGCAAGACCAAAATTTGACTTTCTGGGCCAAATGCAAAACTATGTGTGGTGTAAAACTAATATTGCGTGCCACTCTGAACACACCATCCATGCTGGTTGCAGTATCATGCCCAGGCGGGAGAGCTGATTGGGAAGATGGATGGAGCGAAATAAAGGACAATACTAGAAGAAAACCTGGTAAAGGCTGCAACAGACTTCAATGGGGTGCGGGTACACCTTCCAACAGAACAACCCAAAGCATGGAGCTAGAGCTACAATAAATTGGATCAAAGCCTGATCATGTGTCAAAATGGCACAGTAGAAGTCCAGAACTAAATCCAATTGATCATCTGTTACAGGACTTTAAGAGCTGCTTTTCTACTGTTCTGAGGGAGCTTGAGTTATTTTGCAAAAAATGACTTGCAAAAATGTTAATTTCTACTTGTGCAAAGCTGGAAGTGACATATCCCTAAAGACTTGGGACTGTACTTGCAGCCAGTGCTGGTTTCCCAAAATACCGACTCACTGGGGCTGAATACTAATGCTCGCCAGACCTTTTAAATGTTTCTTAGAAAATATTGAAAAACATAAATCCTTTTTATTCCCTTTTACAATCATGTGCTACAGGGTTGTCTATCACAAAAAATCTCAATAAAGTATGAGCCAAATGTTGAATTAGTTATAGGATTTTCATTACAGCACTATCACAAAGTCAACAGACAGTTTTTCAGCTGTGCCAGGAGGGAAGCCGACATGCTGTGCAGAAAAGTCCCAACATATGCACAGCAAGTGAAGCGATGAACGGGAACTATATGCAAAGCAAAGAACAAGTATACTAGGAAATTACCTACAGTGAGCTGGCAGAAACCTGTTTCAGATCACAGGTCTGGTTACAATTAAAGACGCTGAATCCCAGGAAAGCCATCTCACTCTGTTTACTTATTTACACAAATGCATAATAAAACGGGGCAGATCAGATGTTAGGGGCAAATGGTGACCAATAAGATTGAAAAAGGCCCGTTTTAAGAATAACGTTTATGCATTTCTACACTATAAAAAGTAAGCACAATCAAGCTCACCTCCTCGTCCACCGTTCCTGGATGATCCTCGGTTCTGTGAATTTTCCCAGTATCTCCCCACGCATCCTCCCATGGTTGGAGGTCTGCACTTTGCTCCAAGGGTTTTTACTTGATGAACAGGGGACCCATCACAGACCAGGATGACGAACTGAGTCCGACAGGGAGGGGAGAAGGTGGCAGGTAGACCGCTTGAGACTGATATACCATCCGTATCCACAATGTGGGTATCCACCGAAGGCGTCTCAAAGCTCGGAGCCGATTTTGTAAGGCAGTTAAAGTGCTTCCTCGACTTATGAGCTATACGTGTTTATGTTTAAACCCGACAACACGTGATTTACCAACCGCTGTTTTAGAGTGTTTGAATCTACGTGTCTATATTCCAGCAAGCATGACCATTTGAGTTAGTTGTGAAACGGTCGCAACACGTAGCTTTCACGCAAGCTAACCGAGCTAACCAGTTAGCCACCACAACACCAGTAAGCACAAACTTCAACTAACCAGCATCGTTTTGGAAGCTGGAAGTCCTACAAACGCAAGGGAAGTAGTTTTGGTTTCCCCCGAGGTTCAGAGAGAAAAGACACTACAGTCCCTCGAAGATGTCTCAAAAGCACTACGTCATTAAACATAGAAAACATTTCTTCTCGCTGGTGAAAGGTGACTTGAAGCGGTGAGCTAACGCCACCGAACTTTTTGAAACGCATGCGCATAAGCAGAGAGGCAGGTGGGTTTATTTTTAAAGGTGACTGCTGCGTTCACTTTATAGTACAGTTGAACGAACAGAACTTCTGTCACACTCGGCTTTCACTGTATTTACTACATTTATTCTACTGGTGGGAATAAAGAAAGACGTTGAAGTCATTTCATTTTGTTTTAGTTGTTTCTTACCTAATCTCATAAGAAAATGGTGAATATTTTGCCTATTTCTAAATACGAACACAATGAGCTAAATATAAACAACGGAAAGAAATTAATGCGAAGTTTCTTTAAAATTTAATAGTAGCTTTGCATTCTTCCTCGGTTATGTTTTGATTTTAAGCTTCCGAGTTTTTGGTAACATTCCGTTTATTTTGTCAATATTCAGTTTCGTTCTACTTCTGTAAAGTTGAGCTAAAATCGTAATGCACTAAGGTGCTATAGGAAAGGTTTAAATGATAAAACGTCCTTTATGTACTTCCTCGTTAATTTAATTTTGAATTGAAGAAAAGCGTGTACCAAACATTGCTTTTCAGATAAGGTATTGGAATACCAAACAATTTTCAGCAAACTCCAGACATCCATTTATACAGAATCATGTTGCCCTGTGTAAGTAGCTGACTTGGTATCTGTATCGATTTAATTGACTTTGTAAAGTGAATTGAGACGACGTGTTGTGAATTGGCGCTATATAAATGAATGGAACTGAATAGTTATGAGATATAATCTCATAATTATTACAAACCTAAGTGATGATTATGAGATAAATTTTTTTGTTCATCGTAATAGAGGAAATTAGCTACTATTTTCACTAAATCTGGTGTTTGGAATTCGGACAGTAAGTGAATGCATCACCCCTTTCAAAAGATGTTGATACCATCATTTCAGATTTCATAAATACACTTCTTTCTAAAAGATATCCGAATAATTAAAAGCGCGTCTGTCTATTCATTTTGCCATTTATTTTATTTAATATAAAGTGACGTAAACTTGAGTTGTTCGGCTCGAACTTCTCGCGCATGCGTAGTCCCCAGCGGAGTAACAGAGGCACGATGGCTGCAGAAAGTCCATTGCTGCTGTCTCTGGTGGAGGAATTTGTCTCCGGACTACAGGACAGCAAGGCAAATGATGCTGCGACAGGTAAACAAGCCTTCTTTGTACTTCGCATGATGTTACAGCAAAGGAGTTAGTATAAAATCGACCCGAGGGCTGCGCTTAAAGGATGCGCAACACGGCTTGCTGTGTTAACTAGCTAACTTAGCACCACAACATCCTGTGTGGCCATAGAGCAGCGTCGTGATACAAAACAAGCTGTTCTTTTCTGTTTTGTCTCACTGAGGCAGCACGCTATAAGGAGTTTTATAGTGTGCTGTCACTCAACTTTGAGTCGCTGATCCGATACGGTTTAACCGCATGCTGCATGCTAGCTGCTGCTGATGTGTTTGTGTCCGCATGAAAAAAAAAGACATTCTGTCAATGAACCCTCTGAAATTACCTTTGAACCTGCCTGGGTTTTCTGTCGTTAACGACAAGAGATAACTGTGATAGATTTTGGAGTTTGGTGACTTCAGCTGCAGGTTACTAACTTGTTTTTGTTTGTTCAGGTGTCAAAGATGGACAGTTTACAGTCCTGCAGCTGGTGGAGGCACTCGGGTGAGTTTTCAGCTTATTTACAGTGAACACAAAAACGACCACGGTCCCACTTTAAAAAAAAAAATCTAACAATTGTCTTTAGAAATGGGTAAAGTATGCAAACAATGTTGTTACACTGTAATAGTAACATTTCTCCTGCCCTCAGTTTCAGGTAGATGTTTACATACGCTCATGGTCATTACTGTCATTAATATGGGGCTAGATTGGTGCAAAGTATACATATATACAAGTATATATATACGCTGTGACTATGCCTTTAAATACTTTGTGAAAGCCCAGATGATGTCATGGCTTTGTTTGCTTCAGATAGGTTAATTTACAAAATATTAGGTGAATGGAGGCACACCAGTGGGTGTATTTAAAGGCAGCAGCTCAAACAGATTGCTTCCTTGGGTGACATGACGGGAAAATAAAAACATAAAACATTAGCCAAGACATCACAAAGACAACCATGGAGCTCCACAAGTTTGGGTCATCATCTGCGCAAACAATTGTGTCCGCGTATAAACACCATGGGAATGTACAGCCGTCGTACAATTCAAGAAAAGAGAGTCGTTCTGTTTTCCAGAGATGAATGTGTTTTGGTGTGAAATGTGTGTATCAAGCTCAGAGCCTTTTTAAACGGCTGACTGAAGCTGGGAAGAGAGAGTCTCATCCACAATGAAATGTGTCAGGTACCAACAAAGGCTAAAAGGTCACTCAGCAAAAAGAAGGTATTACTCCAAACGCAACATAAAAGGGCAGATTACAGTTTAAAATTTACCCAGCGACTAAGACAATATTAAAAGAAATGTAAGACTGGTCATAATGACCAATTATTACAACTGAAGAAAAAAGAGAGATCCTCTCAAGCCTAAGTGAGCAATCCCAACTGTGAAGCATGGGGGTGGCAGAATCATGCTATATGGTTGTTTTGCTGCCAGAGGGACTGGTGCATTTAACAAAATGGATGGAATCACAAAAAAAGAACGTTATGTGGAAATATTGAAGCAAAATCTCACGACATTGTCCCTTTGGGTCTTTCAAAGGGACAGTGACCCTAAGCATGCCGCCAAGTTAATTACAAACGGACTTAAGGACATGTCAGTGTTTTGGAAAATGTGTGGATAGAGCTAAAAGGCTTTGCGAAACCAAGCTTTCCTACAAACCTGATTCAGTTACATCAGTGCTGTCAGAAGGAATGGGCCAAAATTCCAGCTAACTATTGTGAGAAGCCTTTGGAAGGATACCCAAAATCATCCAGTCATACAGTTTAAAAGACAGTTCTACCAAGTACTAAGGAAATAGTTATAAACTTTTACATTTAAAAAAAGTAAAAAAAAAACAGTATTTAAAACAAAGTATTCTGTCATTTAGCAAAGAAAACAGTTATATGTATTTTTACACAGTATATGTAAATATCTGGTTCCAACTGTGTATACACGCACCCCTGCTATTACTTTGTTTAAAAGTTTGTTTTTCTAGTTGCATCTTGAGGCTAAGACTGACCCATGGGCTTAAATTGGCCTGCTGTATCCATTTCAAAGGGACTTTTGATTTGTGCTTTGGGCTCATAGACCAGTTGTACCCTGCGATTGTTTCCAAGTTGCAATTATATCACTGTGGATTTGAGGTGAAAACCTGCTTGCAGTCCTCCTTTTTCATTACTCCATCCACTTTGTGCAATACATCAGTACCACTGGTAACCTTGCAGCCCCACTGCATGATGCTGACACTACCATGCTTTGTAGTTGGTCCGGTGTTCTTAGATTTAAAAGCCTCACCTTAACTCAGCCAAACATACTTCTTGTCGTTGAGGTCAAACGGCTAAATATTTTTTCCAAATATTTCGCCTGAAGACATTTTGCTTCTCCATGTTTGCAGCATCGGATTTCAGTCGAGCTTAAAGATGTTAGTTTAGGAGCAGGAGCTTCATTCTTGGTTGACATCCTCTCAGTCCATGTTGATGTTAAACTGGTTTCACTGAGGACTGCCACTGGTGTTCCAGCAGTTTTCTGTTATTAAGCAGGCTTGAGCCTTGGTGGTTCTTGGGGTTGTTCCTGAACACCTTAACCAATTTTCTTTCATCTGATGGTAAAAGTTTGGGTCTTCTTACAGACCTCGACAAAAATATCTTTAATGTACCATATTGAACCTATGAAGATTTTAAAAATCCATAAAAAAATAAAGTATTGCACCCATTTCTCGTTTTTGAAATTGCTGTTGTCAACTTTCCATCCTTTAAAGAGGAATAGTTGAAATGGATCTTTAAAAGCTCTAAATGAAAGCCTTTGATACCAATGATGACTGTAAGTAGATCTTCTGATCAGAACTGTAAGGGCTATAGTTTGGTCCTAAATTGAGGTATAGGCTTTACTTTAAATCAGAATTGCTCCAACATTAATATATTTTCCTTCTTTCCTGATGCAGGCAGAGCCTGACTAGTTCCCAGCCTCTCACTCGAGCTCGAGCGGTGGAGCTGCTCTCTGAAGTTTTACAGGAGAACTATGCAGAGCTTGCAGAGAGAGAAGGTACGCATTGTCTGCCTTTACCCTTCCAGTACCTTTTAAATCAACAATGAAGGAAAATGCATGAACCTTGGTGGCCATTTTTGTTACACCCAGCAAGTTGATGTGATGAGTTTCACTCCTTCTCAGTTGAACTGCTCCTCGCCTTCTACGAAAACCGCCTGAAGGACCATTACGTCATCACTCCGCCTGTTTTACGAGGGCTTCAAGCGCTTGTAAGTTTCTGCTGAGTGAAGTCACTGCATCGACAAATTACAGAAGTGTGAAAGGGGTAACCAACTGCTTTGTATGGGTTTGGATTTTTTTTCCCCCAGACAAAATCTAGAAAGTTGCCTCCAGGTTCAGCTGTGTCGATGCTGAGGTCTTTGTTTCAGGATGTTCATGTACAGGTGAGGCTCATGCAGGGCTGCATGATATTAGAAAATCTATACCTATTTTCTTCTTTCCTCTTTTCCTTGTCTGTGGTTCCATCACTCTTTGACCTTTAGCATTTTGGTCAAGGTTATTAGTGTCTGGTGTGCGGATCCGCTGCAGTGAGACTCTTTCCAACTGGCTAAATATTACATTAGCGTGCAAAATGAAAAAAAAGTTTATAACACTTAGAATATGTTAGCCAAGAATTATTTAGATCCAAACACTTCTTTGTTATATGATTATTGCACACACTGATATTGCGATGACGATATATTTGCCATGTATTGGGCAGTCTCTCTGACATTTCTGCCCATTCTTCTTAGCAAAATACCCCAAACTTAGTCAGATTGGATGAGAAGCATCCGTAGACATTAATTTTCAAGTCATGCTTCAGATTTTCAATTGGATTTAAGCCTGAACTTTGACTCGACCATTGAATATAAAAAATAAATCATCTCACGTCTTGTTGGAAGATGAACCTCCACCCACTCTCAAGTATTTTGCAGCCTTTAACAATATTTCTTCAAGTCTTTCCCTCCATCCAACTTCTCAACAACTCTGACCAGCTTCCCTTGAGAAAAGAAGCATCCATAGAGCATTACGCTGCCGCCTTCATGGCCCGTGGCAAACCTTAGTTCTAATGCCTTACTTTTCATCAGTGGTACCTAAGACCGGATTTGTAGACTGCATAACTAATAGACATCTTGGTTACAGATTCTCCCACCTGAGCTGTGGATCTCTGCTGCTCATCCATAGTTACCATGGGCCTCTTGGCTGCTTGTGGACGATGGTTGATAGAGTTGGCAGTTTTATGCCATTTCTATGCCGGACTGTCTGTATGCAGCATGCTATCCTAATTTACACAAACCCTTTACCCATGCATTTTTGGACCACACCCATTACAGTCTTAGTGATGTTCTTCTTTTGCTTTGCAAGGCACTTCCTCTTGAATGAAGTATGTTTTTTAGCTCAACTTAATCTCTTCTGATGTTTACTACAATGTGTCTCTGTTGTCCCCCAGTCACTGATGCTTGCAGAGAGAGCGTGCGTATACAACATGCTCATCAACCTCATGGAAAGCAGGGAAGATGGTAAGGGATAACTGGCTGATGAGTCAAGACAATAAATTATTACCTGATCAAAGATAGAAATCATACAAATTAGACATGTTGTCTCCTGGAATGTGGGATCTGGGCTATCAGACCGTCTCTTCATGTTGATATATTAATAATCTAGCATGTGTTAGAGGAAAATGCTGTGTATGATTGGGGAATCGTTAACAGAGACGTAGTCTATTGTCTGCCTTTTTGCAAAATTCTCAGATTTCATAGAAAGTATCACGTAATAGTGCTCCAATGTGGGGGTCCCCTAAGAACTGATGAGGCTTTCCTATTTTTATTTTCCACAGAACTAAAGGGTTTGGGCGCTGATTTCGTATTTGGTTTCGTCCAATCAATGGATGGAGAGAGGGATCCCCGCAACCTTCTGTTAGCCTTCCAGATTGCCAAAAACATTGTTCTCCGGAGATACAATATGGGTAAGAATAGACGGAGCCCTCCCACCCTACAGTTTGTTCTCTGCTGTGTCTCTCTAAGTGTTCATGTAACTGTTGTGGCTCCTATTATTTTCTATCTCAGGCAAATTCACAGAGGAGCTGTTCGAAGTGACGTCCTGCTACTTCCCCATAGATTTCTCCCCCGTAAGTCCCTGTTTATTCAGCTGGCTAGAAGTCGTAGTTTGTAGAAGAACGGTAGTGTTACAGACGGACATATTATCTGAGACTTCCTGTGGCTTCAGGCAATCTCAGGAGAAAACAAAAAATTGTCATTGCCTCCAATTCTGCTGGTAGACGATTGCAGCATATGAGCAGAGAAGCTCTCCTGTGGTAGGAAAATCTACTGGTGGGATAACGTTCCACAGACAATAGTCCTTCTCCATGACCTCACCAGACTCATCCCATGCCTGAGTTTTTGCCTCTGCTACAGCATGGGCCGCAGCTTGCTTGGCCTCACAGTACCCATCAGCTGCCTCAGGAGTCCCACTAGCCAGCACCTGCTTGCTTGTGGTTTTAACTGTTCCAACTCGCATTTAGTAGACTGTCAGTTATTGATTGGTTAGGGCGCGGTGCCACTATTCACACCATACTTAGGAGTTGAAGTGTGTGTGCATGGTTGTTTGTCCGGTGTATCTCTGTTGCCCTGTGATGGACTGGTGACCTGTCCAGGGTGTACCCTGCCTCTTGCCAATGACAGCTCGAGATAGGCACCAGGCCCCTCAACACACCCTACACATGTTCGCCTGCATAGTCAATGGATGTATTTTGCCTTTAGATATGGAAATAAGTATTGCTATTATGATTTCTGAAAACCCTTTAAATGTAAAATGTTTAAAATACATTATAATTGGACCTTAACCAGTCATTTTGAGAGTTTGATAGTGATTAAGGAGAAAAGAATGTACTCACAGCCACTTTTAATCACCTGACTGTTATTATTACCAAACCCAGAGAATAAATTTGTAACATATTTTTGCAAGTCAAGTGACATAGTGGTACTCAAGCTAGTTCAGAAGTTAGCATTAGTTCTCAATATACATCTCCTACAAGTAGTGGATACATGTATGAGATCAAAAATACTGAACATGAACAGCAGTTATACAGATGTGTGTTGGTGAATGGGTCATTAGTCAGATCATTGTTAGAGGCAAACTATAATCTGACCAGATCTATGTTTGAGCATATCTTATGTATTTTGTGTATTTAACATACAAATAGTTAAAAGTCAGGGCTACCAAAAAATCTATTTGATGGGTGTCGGGTGGGCACAACCTGGACAGGGCAACACAGAGACACACAGGACCAACAACCATGCACGCACACTTATAGAAAAGGTCCGTTTAGAGAGACCAATAACTTAACAGTCATGTTTTTTGGACTGTAAAAACTTAAGCAGATAAAAAACTAAAAAATATGGAGAACAAATAAGCAATTAGTCCATTTACAATTAGTGACAATCTGTTGTGAAACATCGTTGAAGATATTGCAATAAAACAGATAGAACTAATCGTTTTCGGGCCGGTTATAACGAGCCACAGGCTGCAGACCCCTGTTCTACATAGAGTGTAGGGACCCCCCCGTCGACCCTATCAGCTTCCCTCACTGTTCTCTGCAGGTCTCTTTTGTCTACCATAGTATACCATCCAGAGATAAATGTTTATTATTGAACAATCTCAGTCATGGGTTTACATGTTTATGTTTTTTTGCATTTAACGTAGTAGGTTTTGAACACTATGACTGAATTTTCCACTAATGAACTTAGTTTGATTGTACAGCAAACTACAGCATTTATTTAAAAAAATAGCCTCATCAGCTAGTGCAGCTAAATTTTGCAGACATATGTGTTTCATAATGCCTTTGTATCTTTGTTACATCCCCCCCCCCCCCCCCCCCACACACACACACACACACACACACACACACTCCTATCATCGTGTCCAGCCACCCAATGACCCCCACGGCATCACCAAAGAGGAACTTGTTCGAGCTCTGAGGGCCGTCCTCACTGGAACCCCCAAATTCGCAGAGGTAGGAAACTATCAAAAAAATCTGGATTTATTGTTGGCCAACATTGAATTTTAACAATTTCTTGGAGTGCTGCCTGTCTGGATTTTTTTGAAAACTCCTTCAGAACCGTGCACCCCTTCATTCTTCCCGTTTTCTTCTGCTTTGGAGTTGTGCGCACTGCCTTCCTTCTTTCATAGGACACCGTTATCACACTGACATTAGAGCTGTTGTAGAACCTTTCAGGGTCTGAAGGGGTCTTGTTTTACAGTTTCTGTTACCCCTCATCATTGAGAAGCTGGACTCGGAGGTTCAGAGCGCCAAGCTGGACTCGCTGCAGACTTTGGTGAGAAATGCTCCTTAAACTGTTTTGCAGCTTGAAGACCAAAACAGATTTAGTTGGACTGTAAAACAATGTTTTAACAGCGTATTACACTTGCTGTATTTCAGGCTGCTTGTGTGGGACAATATGAACACAAGGATTTAGCTGAATTCCTGGAAGGACTGTGGTCCTCACTGCGCAGAGAGGTTTGTTTCAAACATTTAGATGTAAGCAGAAACAGTCCTTGTGCTTAGGCTTTATTTGTATTTATTAGAGTAAAGGATATATTTTTTAAAGAAAGGGAGAACATCACATAATTATCATCATGTTTTTTTCTCTGTTCTTGCTTGTTTAGTACTTTTTTAACCAACGTCATGCATGCAATACACTTCAGCTTGGATGTAAAACCTGTTTTTTATCATTCAAGCTTCAATCAGTGTTAACAGCATATTTTCTATTGGCTCATTTTACAAAAACTCCAACCGTCTAATGTATGAGATTAACGTAAACCATCTGTGTCCTCATCATACACTGGACTCAGTCATTGCTCTTATGGACTCACTGCAGGTGTTTCAGACATCCAGCGAGAAGATTGAGGCGGCAGCCCTCTCTGCGCTCACCGCGCTCACTTCCTGTCTGTCTCGCTCTGTTCTCAACTCAGACTCTGAAGACTCCCTCAGCACCTTCCTGGATCTTGTGCTCAGAGGTGAGCTGCAGTATTTTATGTGATGGACAAAAATAAGTTCTGCATAATTGTGAAGTGAGACAAAAAGTCCCAAGGAGTAGTTTGCCTCAAGCCAAGCAGGGAACATTTGGAAAAATGTGCTCTGGTCAGAAGAGACCAAAATGTAACTTTCTAGGTCTATAATCAAAATCTTTGTGTGGCAGAAAGCTAGCACTGCCCCTTATCTTTAACCCACCATCCCTAAGGTGAAACATGGTGGCAGCAGCATCATGCTTTCAGAATGCTTTTTGCCCACAGGCGCTGAGAAGCTGGTTGAAGTTGATGGAAGAAAGCTATTTAGGAGCCAAATACAGAGCAACCCTGGTTGCCCTGGAACGAATGAGCAAAGATTTAAGCTTCTAAATGTGCAAATCTGGTTAAAAAAACATACCCCTAAAGAGTTGCAGCTCTAGTTGCAATAAAAGAAGGTTTTACAAAATATTGACTGCACACCACTATCTTCAGATTTTTATTCGTCAAAAATGATGAAAATCGTGCAGTTTTCCTTCCACTTCACAATGAAGTTCTACTTTGTGTTGTGTTGCTTATGGCTTTAATGTGATAAAATGATTTGAAAGGGTGAGAATACTTCTGCAAGGCTCTTCATCTGTTTTTAACTAAAACAACATGTCTTTTTCCAGACTGTAAGCACCACCTGTTTGAGCCTGACTTGAAGCTGGTGTGGCCCAGTGTGAAGCTACTTCAGGCCGCCTGTAGCGCCTCCTACAGGGCGGGCCACATTTTAACAACCACTCTCATGCCCCCTCTGGTTGAGCAGTATAGCAGCAGAACGGAGGTATGTTGAAACAAACAGCCTTGTTTGTCAATTAACCTTCAAAATAAGGGAGGGATATGATGATGAAGTGTTTATTTTTTGTTTGTTTGTGTGATTTGTAATTTTTTTCAGGTTTGTATGAAAATTAAATCAGGGTTTTGCTGACATCAGATTAACACACTTGTCTGTGCAGTGTTCCCACAGACGGACCTTGTTGGAAGTTGTGCAGCGATTCATCCAGTCAACAGCTTCGTGTCAGTCCGTAGATCACGGTGAGTGCTGCTGTGACTGCTTGAACAAACAGCGCCTGTTTGCCACCTCATCTCACTTTAACAACCCGAAACATTGAAAACAATTTTCAAAATGGAGTTTCTGCAAATGTTTCCCCTTGCATTTGTTCATCTTGTGTGTCGATTTTATTTAGAAATGCACATTTATCTATCTTAAGATAGGAACTTGGACTTTTTCTGCAGTAGTTTTAGTCGAGTTGAAACCTCTCATATCAAACCCGAATATTATTGGTATAATAAATATTTCAAAAATTATTTGGTAACTCCAACAGATTTGCACAAAAATCCTTGAAATAAATTGATGTGGAGACTCATTGATCCCAAGATGATCCATGTTCAGTTGGTAGAGCTAGATAGTAGTGATTTTTATTCAAAACGTTGTGGTATTGTTCATCATGCGGTGACAAGGTTCAGAGAGCCTTTGGAAGACAAACAGGCCCACAGCATCACAGATTCTCCACCTCACTTGATTGTGAAGATTAGTCTGTCTTTCCTTCATGTACTTATCCTTGTTTTAAGCCAGACCTACATCAAGTGTTTGTTGCCAGAAAGGTCAATCAGTCTCATCTTACCAAAGCACACAGTTCCACCGAAGTGACTAGAGTTTGGCACCATAAACGTTAAACACAAGTTTACTGATGTGACACCAGGACAGAAAATGTATTTTCCTACCATATTTTCACAGTTCCACTTGCATTAAACGTTTTAATTACTACTTTAACTGTAGTTTAGTCAAGAAGCTTTTTTCTTTTAGGCGTTTCCTGTGTTGAAGACCAGTACACATCTGCCTTACGTGAATGGCATGTTCTCGTATATTTATCTGATGAGTGACTGAGAGAAATGGACCTTTGTGTCACCCCTTGTATACGTCAAACAGGAAGTCATGGCTTATTAATAAAATGTTCCTAGACACCCATCCTCCTGAAGTAATTACAAAAATGTTTCACTTGCATTTATTTTACAGGAATTGTTCGAGATTCAAGTAAGAGTGAAGGGCAATGTCTCTGCATGAATCATTGCATTTCTGTTTTTTTACACTGCGGTTAGACAAAAAGGCTTTGGATTCTGATTTCTCTTTAAGTACTGCAATATAAGAAGATGTGGGAACAGGAGGAAAGATATTTTTTGCTGCCTTCCTGCCCTCAGTGGCCATTGATTGTCACGTTAGGAGCAGAGATGTCACACTGTGTTAGAGAGCTGTCTCTGTAAAACAGATTTTAAATATTTTAAAAAAAAGTGGATTTGGAGTATATATTTTGAACTGTTTTTAGCATCTCGTGTTTGAAGTTAGTGTGGTTTACACAGCTGACATTACAGAAACATCAGCCTCTGTGTGTATTGTAGATAGTGTAGATTCTTACCTTTTTGATTTTTTTTTTTAAAACTGCCAAAATATGTTTAAAAAGGAAGAAGCAGAGCAAGGTCTTCAGCCTTCCTGTTATCTGTTGAAAGTCTCTCTCTTTTACAGCTTGAATGAACCACACGTCTTGAAATACTGTACAAAATACAGCTTCCTTTATTTTAGGTCCTTTGAGAGCTATCTATGTCCTACCCAAGTTTGTTTTAAAGCATCACTGATATGGAAAATGGCTATACCACATCCACACCAATGTTGTTGTTGCACAATGTTTTGCATGATGCCTTTACTGATAGGAAAACATGAGAATCTGCTAATTCCGGTGACCATCTGATCTCTTGAACCCAACCCCTCCACCCCATCATTTTAGATGAGAGTTTGTTTTCGGCGTACAAACAATCTCTGTGCAGCATGGTGTTTTCAGGTCTATCTGAAAGCAATTCCAGTCTGCAGATCACAGCTACCTCTGTGCTCACCTCACTGGCCCAACAAACGGGTAAGAAACACAAAAAGAAACCTCCTACATGCCTGTTAATTTGATCAGCAGTGTTTAAAGAAATTGAAATGTTCTCTCCCCTTGTCCTAGGTCTGCTATTAGACTCCGACGTCGAGCTTGCTGTGGATCACCTGACCAGACTGCTGCTGACAGATGAGGATGAAAGAGTCAGGTCAGCTCTTGGTGTTAGTTTTCCCCCATTGGTTTCTCCCAGTTTGATAATTCCTTAACCCAGTCTGTAATGGGTTTGTCCCATCTCTGTGTTCAGTCTTGCCGTGGTGGAGTGTGCTGGAGCCTTAGCAGAGCAGTACCCTTCTGCCTTCATCACTAAACTTATCCCAACGTTAAAGAAGGAGATATTTTCTGGTGAACAGATAACAGTTCTAGCACACTGATTGAAATCCACTATGTTTGAATTCTCACAGTTAAAACAACTCATTTCCTTTGTTTCAGACCAAAGAGAGGTGTCTGAGCTACATTCCCATCATGCAGTGCGTCAGCGCTGTCTGTCTGCTCTGGCTGCAGTGTCTATCCGAGCCAGTGTGGTCCAGGAGAGCACACCCGTCCTCCTGGACGTGCTCAGCTCAGCACACACGGGTAATCTGCCTACATAGATGCTTTTCTGGATTCAAGAAAGCTTGAATGAAACACTAATGTCGATCATTTCAGATCACACTCGTTTCTCTGTGGACGAGGTGGTGCATGCCTGCCTGAGCCTTCAGAAGATAGCAGAGCAGGTTCAGGATGACGAGACGAGCCATTGCTTTCATGACATCATCATCCCACGCCTGCTGTCTCTGGCACTCCAAGCAGCACTGCAGAGTGAGCAGCGGGGTTTCATTAGGACTCAGGCTTAGATAACACAAAGGTTTCAGGTTGAAATTCAAACATTTGGAATGTGTGTGTTTTACAGGCGAGGGCTCATCTGGTCGTAGTAGTCCCCTACTAGAGGAGGTGGTCCTGTCTGCTGTGGTGTCTGTTATCAGTACTGCCTGCTCCCGGCTGCAGACTACGTTAGTACCAACACTTTTGCAAAAAACATTTGACCTGGTTTGTATAACTTTGACCCAATGTGAATTAAAAAAAATACAATAAGTTTAAAAGCAATAAATTCTCGTTTTAAGGTAGCTAAAACCTGCCGTCCTGTTAATTTGCTCTCACTGTTTCCAGCACATCTCCTTATGTTATATTTTATTCCCCTTATTAGTGAACCTTTTTGATTTGTTTGTGCGATGTGCTGATGTTAGTCAGTTTTCATGTGCGTGTGGTTTCCTGTCGGGCTGTTTCGTTTCACCAGGTTTGCAGAACAGATGGCTTCGAGGGCCGTGTCTCTCTTCCTGGACGGGGACGTCTCGTTTTTACCCGACAACTCCTTCCCCTCACACATTCAGCTCCTACAGGTAAGTTACAATCTCCCAAACTGTTCAGTTTTATTTCCACATTTTGTCATGTTATAGCCACACCCTTTAATGTGTTCTACTAAGGTATAACACATTAAGGTCTATTAGGGTATGAATGTACCAGCTTTTAAATTTTAGCCCATTGTTCTTGCAAAATTGCTCAGACTTGGTCAGACTGGATGAAGAGCAACTGTGAGCAGTTATTTTTAAAGCTTGCCTCAGACTCTCAAATGATTTAGGTCTGGACTTTGACTGGGCCATTATAACACATGAATAAGCTTTGACCCATTATAGCTCTGTTGCTGTGTTTAGCGTCGCTGTCTTGATTGAAGGTGGACTTCAAAGCCAGTCTGAACTCTCCTGAAACTTCTAAAAAAAAATTTCTGACATGATGACCTTTAAGGAATCCTCGATATTCATCTCATAACTGACCGACCTCCCTGTCACTGTTGGGGGGAAAAAAGCATCCCAAAGCATAATGCCGCCACTTACCTGTTTCACAGTGCAGATGGTATGTTCAGGGAGATTTGCAGTGCTAGTTTTTCACACAGGTGGACCCTATGTTTGAATCACTTGACTTCTGAAGTTAAGTTAAGTTAAGTTACAGATTCTGTTTATGGGTATGAGAGTAAAAGCAGTTGGATACAAATTCATGCCCCAGTTTTCAGGTTTTTACCACTTTCAGTTTTTTTTCCACCCGTTTGGACACCTCACACTGTACTTCACCCTGAGGACACCATCCCCACAGCATGAAGCTGCCACCACCATGTTTTACTGTTAGGATGGTATGTTCACTCTGAGGTGCAGTGTTATTATTCCACACAGGGCGACTATATTAACTAAATTGGTCATTTCTTATTCCAGTTGGTTGCAGCATAATTTATTTTATCTTTATCAGAGTAAAGAGTAAATACATCATTTCCAACTCTGTTCCAGTTGTGTGCTTCTCACATTAAGTTCTAATAAAATACATTTAGGTTTGTTGTAACAAGACAAAATGTTATCTAGTGTAAGTGGTAGGAATACTTTTGCAAGGCACTCTATATGAGTGCAAACGTTTTACTGTCTCTGTATCTGATTGCAAACTGAGGTTTTTCTCTCTTCATTGTATCCCATTGTTTGAAGTGTGTAACATTTTCCCCAAAAAGCAGCAGGAGGAATCATGGCGTCAGTCCCAGTTGGTGTGTCTCCTCATGGCCTGTGTGTGTTCGTTACCTCGCAGTGTGAGTCTCAAACCAAATTCTGGTTCTGATTTTACTAAAACAAATCTCAAGAAGCTTTCTGTTTTGAGTTTTCTGAAGCTGGAAGTGCTCTGTTCGTCCTGTAGGTGGAGATTCCCCAAGTGGAGCGGTTGCTGTCTCAGTTGGAGGAGCTGAGCTGCAGATGCAGCCATCCACTCTCGTACACGTCTGCTGCCAAGTGCTTCGCTGGCCTGATCAACAAGAAGCCTCAGGGTGTGTTTTGACTATTTACTCACAGGTTTTCTATGAAATGAACCGTAGAAATGAACAGCCTGTGATTTATTGTTCTGTCTGTAGGTGGTTCTCTTGACAGCTTAATTCAGAGAACAATAAAGAGAGTGAGCAGTGAGTTGGACTGTCCCTCCTCCCCTTTGCGCACTCAGGCCTTCACACTTCTTATCTGGGTGAGAATTGCTCTGTTCCACCATTTTATTTCTCGTTTTAAATCAGCAGTTCTTAAGATCTATAAAGACAATATTTTCTGTTCTTTTTCTATTGAAATTGTGTGTTTGTGTTCAGGTTGCCAAGGCTCTGCTGTTGCGATACCACCCTTTGTTCTCAGTGCTGACCGACAAGGTTAAACTACTGACCGATGCTTTGTGCCAGTGTTTAATAAAAAATGCACGGGTTTAAAAAAATCTGACCCGTTCTGTGCAGCTCTTCTCTCTGCTTGACGACGCCGACCTCGGCCTGATGGCTGCAGACAGTTTCTTGCTGCTGATGAGCGATTCAGCCGACGTCCTGAACCGCGGTTGCCATGCCGACGTCCGCATCATGTACAGACAGCGCTTCTTCAGCGAGAATTCAGCCAGGCTGGTGCAGGGCTTCAACGCTGCGCCTCAAGGTAGGAGGCTGGAGCCCTGCAAGGTGGACTCATCTGCACAAAGGCACTCGTTAGAGGCATATATGGTATTTTAAGTTGGGCTTTTAATGAAGTTTTTGCTTTTATTCATATTTTTTTTGAGGTTGCAACATACAACTTACGGGATTTTTTTAAAAACAACACCTGGATGCTCAAGTTTGAATTTATTCTAGTTTTTCTAATATCCTGCACAGATTCAAACGTATTCATACAGACTGAAAATCTATACCAACATCCCCACAACACGGTGAACATTGGTGTTCCAGCACAGAAAGGTTGAACTTTGGTCCATTTCTGTCAAACGGTTGAAACTTGGACAAAATTGGTTGTTGTAACTGAATCTTAAACCCAAGCACACATTAAAACTGGTTCTGGAATAGATAAAGTAGGTTAACATATTTTAGGGGTGTATGTACATATTTTAGCCTGTATGAATAATTCTGACCCTGTGTGGATAAGAAGAAAACGATAAATTAACAGTAAAAGTCATTAAAATTCATTAAATTAGTAATATCAGTCCACCTCAAAAAAAAATGGTTCAAATAAATGATTAAAAGCCCCAACTTAATATGACATTCAGGTTAATGTTCAGTGAATGTAGATTTGTGATCAGAACTGTATGTTGACTGTTTAAGTCTTTTAACTGGAACGTCTTTTTGGTTCCTTTTTGTTATTTCTGCTGCCTAACAGAGAAGAAACCCAACTACTTGAAGGCTCTGTCTAACATAGTCAATAAGCTACCAAAGCAGGTCCAAATCGCTGAGCTGCCAGCAGTAAGTGCCATGTGAAGCTTTATTCCCTGTAAAACAACTAAAGGAGTAGCTGGCATATTGAGCAATCTGAAATGTTGGTAATATTAAGTTTGTTTGTTTTTTGTCTTGTGCCAATCTAGCTCCTGTCTCTGCTGCTGGAGGCCTTGACGTGTCCTGATGAGGGCGTCCAGCTGTCCACTCTGTCCTGCCTGGAACCTGTTCTCATAAACCCCCCGCAGGTCCTTATACAGCAGCTGGAGGCGTTGGTCAACAGGCTGCTGGTGCTCGTCTGTAGTCCAGCCATGGTGAGTCCCAGTCACCGTCCCTTCTGTGCGACACAGCGAAAACACATTCATTTCCGCAAGATGGTTCAGCTTCAGGATAGAAGTGCAGCTTGATTTACAAATATGTAAGGATTACACCAGAACTTGGCCAACTTGTTTATTTGGTTTGTTTCTTCACAGAAAATACGCATTGCTTCAATTCGATGTATTCTTGCTGTCTCCCATTTCCCTGCACACGAGGTAAAACTCTAAATGTGTTTATGTTGCAGATCATGTTAATATGACTTGGATTTATTAGTATAGCCTCATTTTAACCAAAACGCAAGGAAAAATACAAATTCGAATAGATATTATATTAGCTTTGAATTATATTAGTCTTTTTTTCCTCCTTAATTTGTATTTGAGAAATACTGAAGCAATTATAGATTCTACAGCACCCCCTGCGGTTATTGGCACCTCTGGTAAAGCTGTGTACAAAAATCATAAAATACACGACTGTTATGGAGACCTGGTGACCCGAAGATGCCACCATTTGCTGAGGTTCGCTAACAGTAAGCTTTGGAGATGTTTTTATCTCCCTTTGCCTCCTGCTCTCTGTGTGTGATGACAGGATAAACTTGGCTCCTCGTCTAGCCTTTATTTTTCACAGCTCCATTTATTGTGAGGTTTTTTTCAGTTTGCTGTTAAGAGAGATTCTTATTTAAAATGTGGGATTGAAAAAAGCTAATAAAGCTACTTTCTCTAAAAGGTTCATACGTCTTTGGAAGAGAAACAGGCCCACAGCATTACAGATTCTCCACCATACTTAACAGAAGGCATTAGGGTGCTTTTTTACATATTCATTGTTCCACTCCAAACCCACCTGGATTGTTTGCAGCCAGAAATAATTCAATCTTTGTTTCTTTGGGCTAAAGCACACGGCTTGACCTGAAGTCAACCTTTTTTCCCATTTTGAAGACTAAGAGAAATGGGTGTGTGTCACATCATGTTTATACCCCAGTCACATAGGAAGCATTACTACTTTAAAAAGAAGAACGAATTACAGAAATGTTTTAGTTAGTGGGAATTTTGTGTTAAAAATGCAAATCCTTCTTAACTTGGGATTTTGTTTTACCCATTGAATGAATATATTCAAATTAGGAATTGGATAGAAATAAAAAAACAATATTTCAAAGATACATGTTTATTCTTGGCCTTTATCAGGGGTGACAATATACGCGGAGGGCATTGTATAAACACAGAGATGGCACAAACATCTAACGATATGTTTAAAGACAAAGTCTGTGTTCTGTTCATGGAACTTCTCAGTGAACCTTTGGATTTATACTTTAAAATAAAAGACGCCTGCTGTCACCTGTACATCCCCCTATTTAAACTCTCTGTGTCGATTGAGGTGTTGCCGTTTCGAGCACGCGTGCTGCGAGCGTTGGCTCCGCCCCTGGATGACAGGAAGAGGCTGGTGAGGAGAGAAGCGGTCGAGGCCAGAGGAGAGTGGTAAGGTTCACATTCTGATGTTTCCGAAGGATACATTTGCAGTCAGACTTATTCAAAGACTTGATTTGTCACTGAGGTGTTTAATGCTGCCTGCGCTCATAATTTGTAGCTGTATCATTTTTTAGTTTGTAACTGAATTAATCTTTACTTTTGGGTCAAAGTCTTGTGTAAAAACATTTGATACATTTTCTTACAGGTTCCTCTTAGGAAGCCCCGGTGGAAGGTGATCTTGCACCTGATCTCTAGTCGTATTCACAGGAAATAAACTCCAGAACTATCTCATTTATTCAGAAAGGTGCTTGTTGCAGCTTCCTGACTGAACAAAGAGAGCTTAATAGACTGTTTTGTTGATCCATGATTGTGGCTGAGGGGAGTTTAGTCCAAATAAGAATTATGAAATGTCTTTTTTTCGGTTATTACCTTATGGTTATTATACCTGAGCTCTCACAGGACACCTCAGAAACCATTCAATCAGTCAAAAATGCTCCAGACTGAATAATAAATAATTCCTAATGCATAGAACCAGGTCACACAGCATCAGCTGAGTGGGCTCCAAGTGTTTCCTCTAACTCGATCTCCATGTTAACCTTTATTTAAATGGTCAACATTGTGCATTGTTTTTGTTTGTTTTATAAATTAGAACTTATTCAACTGAATACATTTTGTTTAGTGCTTCACTGTGGAACATGGCCGAAGACTTTCTTTAATGAACTAAAAAGCAATAAAATAATTTAAATTTCAATGATATGTAGATTCGTTTTGACCTCAAAGACTTTGGCTCCTTTGAAATCCTGATCTGTCAGTAAACAATATTTTTAGCCACTAATCAGGAATCAGACATTCTGTTTTAGCTCTGTGTGCAGATGAGGTGAAGATATCACTGGACCTCTGGTACACTGAAAGCCTTCAACGTCCTCGTCTACATTATATTTAGATGTGCGGTAAACTCCCAGCAGCAGCTTTAAATGACAGAATGTGGACGTGCAAACTGCTGCTGTGTGCATCCTCTGACGCATCTTTTTGACTTGAGTATTCACACCCCACTTTTTCACATCTTTATCGTTGCCTACAGACTAATGTGTTTGTGTGTTAGACCACCATAAAGTAGTACATCTCTCTATCTACCAGCTTTTAACATCCAAACATATTTATTCTGTGTTTCTTCTTTGCAAATTAGCTTAAACTCAAGTCAGACTGGATAGAGAGAATCTATCGGCAGGAACATTTAACTCTTACCACAGATTGTCATTTGGACTTAAGTCTGGACTTTGACTGGGCCATTTTTGGAATATTGATGGATATAAAAATTGACTCTGGACTACAAATTGAACTATTGAGTAATAAACCTCTAAATTGAGAAGATAAGCACCTGCAGAGTTTTGGACTTTTTTAATACAGAAAATATTGTTACAGTAGCATGTGCAACAGCACCACACGTTCAGCATCTCAGTGTCTTCGAGTGAAGGGTTATCCTCATTAACATGGATGAGCTTCTATCTAAACTGTTAAATCATAGTTCTAGCTCTATGTTTCTGCCCTAGTCTCATGTCTTTTGGAGCCTCCAACAGGTCATCTTCCAATCAACTCTGACCAGCTTCCTCATCCTCATCCCTGCTGAAGAAATATGCTCTACTGTGTGTTGGTCTGTCACATAAAATACATTAGTTCGTTGTGATTAGAAATTCAGGCACTTTAGGCAAGGTTTAATCTGTCTAATTTAAGATTTTATTAAAACTGTTTTTTGTAGTTTATTATTTATTAGCCCATAATGAAGAATCTTGAAACTAGAAAATAACAAAACTTGTTTTATTAAAAAAGGAGAAACTGGAGCACAGCTCCTATTGGTTACTGATTACATCAGAATCCTTTGTCATATCTGTAAGGCAATTACAAATCCAGCTCAAGTTACTAATAGAAGCACTGAAATGAAAGATGCTAATATGAATTATTTCACAATGCATCATCTGCTAATTGAAACTAGCTTATTTACAAGACTGAACAAGCAAAAAAAGACTTGATAAATGAGTCAAAGAAAGATGACCATGTGAGTTTTTGTTCACTCTTCTCCTGAACTGCTGAAATGTATGAAGTTCATCATTTTTTCTTTCTTTGGCACCTGAAGACAATGGGTCAGTAGTGCTAAATAACATTCCATCACTTTCCTCAAAACATAAAACAGCAAGTAAACATGATCACGTTTATCACAAGAAACTACATGAATCTCCCACAAACTAAACACTGAGATCTGCCCCCAGTTCACAACCCACAGTTACAACAAACAAGACGCATTTAAAATGTGCTTCTTCTGAATAAGCAAACGGTGATGATGCTCTGATTCAGATGCTGGCCAGCAGCAGCTGTGTAGTCTCAGGCCAGACCAACTGTGACAGGAAATGACAACTGATCCTAAGTAAACGAGTCACATTTAGTTCCCAGTATTATTCAGTGCACAGAGCCAAGCTGGCTCCTTCACTGCCAAACCGTTTCAAGCAAAGAGCCTAAGCCAGGCGGGGACTTCTCTCTGAAACGAGCAACCCGTCACTATTGGGAGTGAGTCGTTTCAGATATAAGGGGAACAAAAAGGTTAGATGGCCACAGGGTCGCTTCTGGTGAAGGTGCAGTCCCACGTGATCCCGTCCCCACTGGGAAGATGGCTGGAGGGTAGGAGGACCCGTGTGAGCCAGTGACTGAGGAACAAAAGTAAGCATGAAGTGAAACATGACAGAAGGTGTTTGCAGAGTGGCCATCATTTTAACAGAGATGACTCTGTTGTGAATATTAAAACGACAGTGCTGGGCAGGAGAACTATTTCAGCAACTCATAATGAAACAGAAAATGTCAATAATGAAAAGGTAGGCTTTAAAATTCAGTAACACTGAAAAGATGTGGGGTTGTCATTAATTAAGCATTTTTACAAGATTGCAAACAGTAGTGTTAACTTTATTTGCATTATTGTCTGGTAGGACTGTACATTGCGGCTCTTTTTTAAACCGTTCTGCAAATGGGATTTGTACATCAATATATTTCTAGCTGAGATTTGTTATTAATCCATAATGTCCCCCATTTTTTAGGGGAATTCAGCATTCAGTTTATGAAAATAAATCTCATTAATAATGTATTACTTATTTTAATTGTATCGAAACAGATACCCTCTTAGAAACTAGACTGCAATGGTCCATTTCTTTCTGCCTTTTAAAGGTGGTTCAGTTTATCTGTTTATTAATATAATAATAAAATATAAAGATGGGGTAAGGCTGTCTCACCTCCTTGTTTCCACTCCAAAAAATAACTTCCAGTTGTTCAGTCTGCCATGATGGTATGGGTTTCGGAACACCTAAAATGGAAGAAAGGAACAGTTCGAAAACAACAGCGGCCATTATTGTCTTTTTAAGAATATTTTTAAAGCAATCAAAGATAAAAGGTTTTATGAGGAATTCATTTTCACAGATCATCTGACTCATCCTTCATATTAGAGTACCTTCATTTCTGGCTGCAGATTTGAAAAACAAAACTAGTTTCACCAACTGAAGATCTGAGGTAAGACTTTCCAATCGTTCCATCTCGATAACGCTGCCCTGACTTCTTTCTCGTGTGCTCCTCCTTACACCAGTAAAAACTTACCCTCCCCTTTTCCTGAAGCCTTCTGGCCGCCTTGCGGTTGATGTGGCGTTCCACGCTGGTCTCACCTCTGCTGATGAGCTTGGCGTGCCACAGGGTGAGACCTCCAAGAGCGACAGCAACCGAGCTATATGATCACACACGGATAGGAGACACGATCTAAACTCGAGCTAGCTACGTGAGGTCATCAAGGTTTGGTGCAGAGTGTTGCTCACCTGGTCAGAACCCAGAGGAAGATGATGCACTTATAAGCAACACTTTCACGAGGGCTGTAATCTGGAGGAGGAGTCTGAAACGAAGTCTGAAACAAGAGTAAAAACGGTTGTATTGCCAAACTGATGTCTAACAGAAGCCTATTGTTTTCCTAAATCTATTTCCTCTTGATCCATAAACTTTATATATGATAAGATAAAAGAAAATTGAGTGAAAAGGCTTCAAAAGTATAAAGAAAAGCATTCGTGACCCTGGAGAACCTCTGATTAATAACACTTTGAACAGATCACAAAACATATTAGGACTAAGAGTCTTAAAACGTGTTGCACACTACTGCACATCATCCGGACCTTTTGCCCGACTCACATGAACAGTTGTTTACCTTTTAGCTGGTGTTCTTTCAGATCCTTAATTAGATCTAGATATAAGAACAGAGGATCGTTTTCAGGTGTCCTGTTTCTCTCTGAGCTCAAATTCTGCCTTCTTACTTCCATCTCACAGATGCTGTTGCTCAAAACATCTCATTAAAGCTCCTCTGTTAAATTGGGCCACACCTTGGAGCAGAGGTCGCCAACTTTTACAATCCAGAGCTCTCAGTTGCACTAAACAGCATCAGGTTTTTTTAGATATTTAATGAAATAGTTAAAACATACGGAGCCCGCGAGGGGACATGGGGGGATTTTTTTTTTTCTTTTGCGTTCGCTAGCAAAAGTTGTTAATCACCTTGAGAAAGCTGTGCATTTTGGAACAGCTGCACATTTGACAAACCAAAGCAAACAGCACTGGTATGGTTTATTTGTCATATGCAGGTTAACACGCAGGCAACAATGCTATTAAATGCTTAGGACAAGAAGAACCGTTTAACTCACTATAAAAACAGAAGTGGCGTGCAAAAAAAGTACACATCATGCAGCAGCAATAAGCAAATAAATTGTCACAGATGTGGTTTCGTACAGTAGTATTGTCCAGAGTTCAGTAGTTTGACAGCATGTGGATAATAACTGCCTTTAAGTCTGATTGAAGATCATTTTATTTAAGGCCGATTTCAAAATTAAACTCAATAAATCTCAAAAAACGGATCTCCCACAAAATATTGCGAGATAACGCAAAGACTATTGCTTGAGAACGCAAAAAGTATTGCGTTGGGACGCAAAAGAAAAAAATTCCCCCGTGTCCCCTCGCGGGCTCCGTAAAAACACATGATGAATTTGGTTATTTTCAAAATTTTTACATTTAAAACATTTCTTCGTTCTTTTATCAAGTTTGGCCAAGGTAAGACACACGTTGTAGGACCTAAAATAACCATAAGAGGCTCTGGAACTGCAGGATGCAGATCTCACCCAGGTGAACCTCCAGACTTCAGTGAATGAATCCAGTTACAGTGTGGCTAACCTTCACTCGCCTCACCTCTATAGCGTTGTAAGCCTCTAGAAACAAGTTCCTGCTGCTGATGCTGCAGTAGATGCAGCCTAGGGTCATGTAGAGGCAAAAGGAGAAGAAGTATCGATGATTCAGGTGGCCCACACAGTTGTTCAGCCAGGCTGGGAATGCGTTCAGGTCAAACATGCACAGCAAGTGTAGAAAGTAAGAAATGCTTCACATGCTTCATTCATTCTCCATGGAGTTCTTATGTGGTGAAAGGATACGACAGTGATGGTCCATCTTCAGAATACATCTGCAACGCAACAGAAAAAGCTCTTCAAAAACGGGTTAATAAGAACACAAGCTGACTCCGTTTAGCAGCCATCTGCTGTAGTAGAAGAAGATGAGCTTACACGTTGCAGATGCTGCAGTGATGGGTCCTTGGTGGTTTGGGTGTAATGCATTTCTTGCAGATGGAAACAGAGGGAACATCACATTTATCCTGAAACACGTGGACAAGGAACAGATTTAGCAGAAACAATTATTTAAAAGCACTATTTTTAATTGCACTACAATATAATTTAATAGGTAAACGAGTCTCAAACAATAACCTATTAATTAAACAATCTCATTATCAATCTAATATTCTTTCCCTTTGCCATTAATAATTATACATTCATGAGAGACCAGGCATTAGCCTATTTCTAAACACTGTAACTAGTTTCTGTCAGAGATAAGGACACGTCCTCCAAGGCCTAAGAGAAATATCAACAGGACCCACTGCCTGAATCAAAGTAGAAACGTATTAATCAGACTAAAATATAATTACAGGCCACTAACAGTTCTGCTGAGGTGATTCGGGACTGACAAGAAACATAAGCAACAAACTGGACTGACAAAAGCTACCACGATCAACAATACAGATCTAAGGTGATTAAAAGGCTTTGGCTAAAAGTACGGTGAAAAAGGGTCGATGCTTTGGCGAAAATCTCCCCACATCTCAACGCAAAACACAGAAATCGTTTTCCTTTAGGATGACGGGGAATGGGGAGGAGAGAGGACTGGCAAACACAAACCATGTTTTCTCCAAACGATTGTGTGGGAGCAATTGATCAGGAAGCCCCACAGACGGCATGTTCCTGTTGAAGTTGAGAAATCTGTCTAATCTTGTCAGTTAGAATAAAAATATTTCTTCCGTACGTCCATATGATGTCAAAAAGAGCCCCACATTACCAACTCACTGTGTACTACTTTAAAAATATTCTTTAATCCAGAATCACGTCATTAAATAAAGTCTCAACCAATATTTTCTGTGATCAAACTAATCAAAGCTTCAGCTTGTCACAAAAATCAGAATTCCACATTCTGAATTTGTCAGCTAGGAGGAGAGAGTCCTCGTGGTCTTAGTGTGTAGGAAAACCAAATGTTTTCTGTTGCTGAAACACACTTTACTGGAGGTGACACTGTTCAAGGCCTGTAAGGTCTAACATCTTAGGCTTCCTCTATACACACAGCTTACAAATTATTTTGTCCAAGCAGTCCTTCCTGTTACAGCAGATACTGCTATGGCGATTTAACTTGGGTATTCATATCCCTTAAACAATTTCACATTTTGTCATGTTTTAATGAACAAACTGGTATGTATTTTCTTAGAATTGTACGTGATTAACAAATAAAAATCTGAAGAGTGTTGGGGTACATCCCTACCAGCTTTGCACATCTAAAGACTGAATTTGTTTTCCATTCTCCTTTGGAAAATGGCTTAAGCTCAGTCAGTTTGGATGGAAAGCGTCTGTGAACAGCAAATCTTGCCACAAATTCTCAACTGGGTTTTGGTCTGGACTTTGAGGGGAAAATTCTAACACACGACTTTGCTTTGATCCAAATACTGCCTCTCCATTGAAGCGGGCTGTATGTTTAGGGTTGTTGTCCTGCTGGACGCTGAACCTCCGCCCCAGTCTGAAGGCTTCTACGGCCTCCAACGGGTTTTCTTCAAGTATTATCCTGTATTTTACTCAATCCATCTTCCAATCAGCTCTGACGGCTTTCCTGTCCCTGTGGAACAAAATGATCCCCGCAGCATGATGATGCTGCCGCCACCACCGTGTCTCACAGTGGAATTGCTGTGTTCAATGTAATGTGCATTGTTAGTTTCTTGCACACATAACATTTTCCTTATTAATAGGTGATTTGTGAAGGTAACTGACTGCCCTGGATTTTTATGTATACATATCAAATTAAAGAGGGCTTGCATCCAAATATCCGCACAGACTTTTCAGATGTTACCATTTCCTTCAAGTTGAGCATAACTGTGTTGTTCTGTCAAATGAAAACCTGATAAGATACATTAACGTTTGTGGTTGTATCATAATAAAACATTAAAGGTATGAATACCTTTGCAAGACACTGTACATTATGCCTTTCTTAGTACCTTGGGTGGGTATCCAGGGGTGGTGGTGGTTGCTTTGTAGTAATGGAAGACCACCAGAATGAGAAGCCAGTGGCCGCAGCAGAGATGCCAGGCGGTCCAGTGCATGGGGTAAGTGGTGAAGATTGTTGGTAGGACAAACAGGTAGACGATGATCACAACGGAGGACGTCAGCAGGACAACTAAAAACACAAACACCTGGCAAAGCAGGAGAAAAGAGAAGTTAAAGAGACACGAAAGAAGAGTTATGGATAAAGGAATCAATTGGAACAGAGATGTTTACCACTCCAAACCAGTGGGTAACATTGTCCACAATCCAGTACACCGGTTCAAATGCACAGTCCAGCAGCGTGTCAGAGTTGGTGAGGCTGTTGTAATACAGGGAGCGAAGCAGCAGCTTGCTGTACATCCAAAGCTTCGACAACCTGTGGCCAATCAGCCCTTTGCTGCCTCCAACCCAGCCAGCTTTCTGCAGGCGGCACGGTCGGCACCAGCGCAGCGCCAGTTTCATGGCCCGGGTGAGCTGCCACCTCCAGCTACTGCCCAGACGCATGCCACCGCTGCCCACTCGCCTCCGGAACACTCTGCCTTCCAAGCACACACAGACACACAGGCACACAGACCAGCAGTGAGAAACACAGGCTGCGTAAAACAGCAGCTCGTCGTACTGGAGCCAGACAGTCACAGAGTTATCCATCTTCTTCCTCAGCTTGAGTCTAAAGAGCTCAGAGTAGATGTAGAAACAGGAGGACCAGTGGACGGTGAAGGCGCAGGAACACAAAGGAACGTTTTACCTTTCCTAAAGAGTCTAAGAAGCACAGTGAGAGCATTTCTTCTACGACATCTGTCACTTAAAGCTAATAGAAACAGGGGCTATCAAGTGCTGAGGGACGCCTGTCAGCCCCCACAAACGAACTTCTCCTTTTAATAATTCAGAGCCGACCCAGATCTGCACGATTAAACATTCCTACAAATTAGGAGGGGAGAAGCAGAGTGGTAACCCTGTAAGGAGGGGGGAAATGCAACATGATGAAAGTGTCCAGAGGAGCATAAAGTGGCTATGTGATCCTGAGACATTTCATCAAGGGGAGTACTGCTCACACTGATAAGACTTACAAAGTTAAACTGGCACCGACACAGTGGCTCACAACAATCCATGGCCTTTTTGTCATGTCACTAACAAATACTTTTGTGTATTTTTTGGGAGATTTTACATGACAGAGTAGTGCAGAACTGAAGTGAAAGGACCACCATACATAGTTTTCTAAACGTTTTACAAAGGGATATCTGAAAGGTCTTGTGTGTATGTGTGCTGAACTACATGAGACAATCCTTTGTAGAAACACCTTCAGTCGCTACCAGCTCTGCACATCTAGAGACTGAAGCTCAGGCTCAGTTAGTTTGGACCGAGAACATCTGTGAACAGAACATTTTGAATTTTTCCACTGATTCTCAATTGGACTTAGGTACAGACTTTGATTGGACCATTTAAACACACGGTTAAGCTTTGATCTAAACCATTCTCCTGTAGCTTTGGCTGTATGTTTAGAGTCGCCGCCCTGCTGGAAGGTGAATTTCCACCCCAGTCGCTAGCTAGTTGCTAGTTCTCTTTAGGGACTATTGTATCTTGAGCTCGATGTTGGCAGCATTCGCCACCGGTGAAGCCATTTGGACTGCATGATATAACAGCTCTCAACATAAAGAAGTGAGAGAAATAAACGAGGGCATAAGGAGAGAGAGGTGTCCACAGATGGGATATCAGTAGGATGGTGTTAACAGTCATATTATTTAGGAAGAAGGGACATACATGCGAAAGACTCACATTGCAACAGAATCTTATTTATATATTCACTCATACTGTTGTTTATATGATTTTCTGCACCGTTCATTTAGCAAATGTGTTGTTTTTTTTACACTGTTCCTGAATATTTGATTTTCTTTCTCAAATCTGACACTTTAGTAGCCTCATACTCATAATGGTTGGTTCATGATCTCAGTCTAAATAGATAGAGATATTTTACCACCTAAATGCAAATGAAATCAGGGACATCTAGTGGTTGAAATATTAAAGTTTTATCTTTGCTCTAATTGTGTGGGCCCGGGTCAGTGCTTCTGAAATGTTTCAATCCACTTGGCATAACTGCAAAGTACTTTTACATACACTGTTTACATACAACCCTTGGCAGAAACTATGTAATTACTGCTCTTAGCGGATGTTCAGCAGGAATAGGCCAGTAAGAGATAACCCTTGAGTAAAGACCCCCCCCAGTTCGAGAGAATTTATTTGAAAATTTTAATCTAAATCATATAAAATCAACTGTAACGCTTTTATTTAAAACAGAAAAAGAACCATTTATCACACTGCTGCTAAACTAATTGGATGTATTAATTGCTATTAATAGAATTCTGTTATCTGTACCATTTATTTATAGTGAAAATTTGGAACAAACAAACATGTAGTAGCAGCCATATATTATCCTTTTTTGTCCTTCAGCTTTTTATAAAGTAACAAACGTCTAACAACTATTTGCTGTTGTTTTAATAACGAACAGTGTCAGTAGAAGAAGAGTATTGGGTGGCCCTCCTTTAATTTCCAAACCGCAACTGTCTGTTTTTCATGACTGAAAATATTTCCAAACTGCAAAGTTTTCCCTACTTGTGAGCGACTAATGGCTAAATGTAGGTGCCTTCTATCATCCAGCAGATCAGCAATGGGTGGGGGAGGGTTAGCGCTATGCTATGTTATTTAATGCTTCATATGAACGTTAGGTTGCAAGGTATTTAAGTCAGACAGGTAGCCTATCCCAGCCACAAGGCAGGAAACAGTGGCAAGAGGCATTATTGGAGACTTAAAAGGGGAGAGAGGTATGGTTGCCAAAGGAAGTGACCTGGTTGTCACAAAGTGCAGATGTTTCTGTTGCATCGCAGATACATTCACTCTCTTGAACTACATTATTTTTCAGACATTCCTTTTGTTAAGAATCACAGGACTTGCATTTAGAGTTGCTTTAGAGTTATTTTGGTTACAAAAGTCTTTATGAATGAAATTATGTAGCTTAACAGTTGTGATAAGAGAAACGTAGAGGTAAATAATCAATGTGTGGATTTGGAGAGGTCAACCATAGCGCAAAACACAAAGAGATTAGCCTAACCAGAAGAACTCCACAACCACAAATCGGCTTTATTTTTAGTGCCCTGATTGTTCACCAAGTGTCAGGATCAGATTCTAGGGGTGAGATCTGGACTTGGAGCTCTGTAAGAACTCTCCTTTAACTCCAGAGTCAATAACACCTTTAGACTCGAGAAGGTAGTTGTTTCAGAGGTAATTCAACAGTATCAAAACCTAAATGTTTTGAAATAAAACAGTTTTGAGTCATTTGTGTGATTATTTCTTAAGGAACAGCAATCCAACTGACAGAACACCCAGCAAAAGCAGTTATTCCATATTTTCCTTAAACATGTATATATTTTCTATCATTTATCCCCACGCTCATCTTGCATTTCTATCAATAATCAAATGTATATACTACCCCAATAATCACAACATTAGACTGCTGGTTGAGTTAACACGCTTTGTACTAGCATAAAGAGAATAACATGTTCACAGAGCTAATGTTAGGGTCTCTACTTCTTTCAAACAATGGTTTCTATGGGCAGTCTAACGCTGTATGAAGCCAGAAGACCCACTTTAAAGTAATTTAACCTCCTGACTTGTAAATGTGTAACGCTGTTAACCACAGGCATTCCTTCAATTAGTTACAGTAATATTACATTTGCAAGTTAGCTAGCCATTAGCTGCATGAAACCCCAAATTTGTTAATTGTTCAGTTCTGATTAAAAAAAACAACATAATACACTATCGGTACATCAATGAACAATGGCGGACCTTACCTGTTAGGAAGAACTGCAGCGTACTGTGGTCAAAACATGGTTTCATTTAACAAGTGACCTACGAGATGTTGACTAACTGCAGAAAGACAGTACAAAGCGGCGAGACGGACAAAGCTCGTCCATTTAACAGATGATTCACTACCTCAGGACGTCCCTTGTGTGAAGGAGGAAACAAAAATGAGAAAAAGCTCGAGATAAATTTGCATTAAACACCAAGAACTGCCGCGTGTGCGTAAAATTAGTTAAAGTGAGACTTCTGTCTTTCTTGCTATCTGCTCTGTAGACTCAGAAGGACACAATGTACCATGGGAAATGGAGTCAAATTTGCAAGATTGTTTTTTTTTTCAATATCTCTTAGCTCTTGTAAGCGCCGTCCTGAATAACCATTTGAGCCATTATTCTACTGTAACTTTCACTCCGCTGAATTAACAATTACAAGTATGGTATTGGAGCTGATTATATAGATACAAAAGCAAATCGTCACAAAATTTCAGCCTGAACCAGGAAGTGCAGAGTGTCATGTGATGTAAAAAATGGCTTCGCTGCAGTGGTAAGATGCTTTTTCTTCTGATGAAACCTGTAGTTATAGACACTGAGCTGTTACTTGCGTATTTGTAACGTGCGACGTTTAATACACATCTAGTGTTAAACTATTAGCGGTGTATTTTGAACCCTGTTCTACTACAGTTTTTAATTATTATTGGCTAAATCACGCTAAAGACATAACACTACAGTCCATAACTCATCGGGGCATCAGGCTTCTACATAGTTTTTTTCCGTTTCTTTCCGTTTGTGGTTTTAGAGTAAGCTGGCTATTATACATAATCTAATAAGCACTGAGTGCATTAACTGTAGTAGTTTTCATTGATGAATTAAGTTGCTCCAGCTGTCTTTCTGTTGTGCAAACAGGCGTTCTC
>JAHHUM010000207.1:0-75477 GCA_036173005.1 Crenichthys baileyi
TTTGGGGTTGCTGCCCAAACGGGTCCAGGAGGAAAACCCTGATATACCTCCACAGTGACCCTCTCTAGTCATTCTGTGGGATTCCAAGTAGTTCTCAGGCCAGAGGGGAAATATAATACCTCTAATGAGTTCTGGGGCTGCCCCAAAGTCTGACTTCCCAGTGATACATGCCAAAACGTGTCTTCTAAATTGACATTTGACCCTAACCATACTGTGAAATTAGTTACAAACTGACCCAAGGACAATAAATTCAATGTTTAGGAGAGGTCATTACAAAGCCCTGATCTTAGTAACATAAAAATTAAAGGGGTGTGGGAAGAGCTGAAAACCAGCAATTACCCAATTTTTAAGAAGGGGGCAGATGTTAGCCCAGTCCTGGACTGAGGGTGTAGTGCAGTTTTTTTTCACAACTTCCCCATAAAAACAAGCAATTTTACCCCTAATATAGTATTCAATACATTAATTTCAGGAAACCTGGTTTATGTGGGTGAAATTCACAACAAAAGTTCAATCATCTGTATTAAGTAAGTTTAATATTTTTATTTAAACGGTGCAAAACAGAACCAAGGTATGTTAATACCAGATAAAGATCTTTCTTTACGTATATATTTTGATAAAATTCAGTATAAAATTTCAAACTATAAATATCAAATACCCATGTAGTTCTTTACTACAAGTGTCGTGTGCATTAACACCATTTTAGTGCTATTTGTAATATAGAAACAAAATAAAGAAAGCAAAATGTAATAAGATAGAAGAGAAAAAAGAGCACTTGAGTTGCTTTGGCATGAACAATAATCACCAACCACACCATTAAATATAACAATTAAGGCAAAGCACTAATGGTAAACAACACTTAACTGAAAAAATTAACCAAATAAAGTATGCAAACATTTTGTTGCCCCACTCATTGCTATGTTCTTGAGCAAGGAGCACACTGTAACCATCCTCCTCCTCTCTCCCGCTGCATGCGTCTGCATTGTTGAGGCACCAAGTTCGCACTGAGGGTGTCACACACGTGTCTGCCGCCATGACATGACGAAAACAAACAGTGAGCAATAAGGAAGCGTTCACTTCACTCTTTCTGTTTCCGCATTTAATCGCCTACGTTATTTAAATCATATTTATAATAATAAATATTATTTTAAATTAAATTAATTTGAAAAAGTAGTGCTACAAGCAAGCAAAGTATTAAAAAACAAAGAATGTCACTAACTAATACTTGAGTCCTGTTGTTCAAGGTTAAGAGCCGTTCAAAAGAATCGGATCGTTCGTGAACGTCACATCAACGATAAATCATGGGTCTCTGTTTGACAGTAACACTGCAGGTAAGAATGGAAGACGGCGGGTTTCATAATTTACTAACTTTACAATTTAAAACTTTAATATATTTCATTGGGAATTTATGTATGAGGCCACATAGTTTTGCATAATTGTAAACCAGAAGTAGAACGATAGGTGTTTTTCAGATTTTTTGAAAAAACTAATTTGAAAATGTCGCGTGTATTTGTTTTCATCTCCCCTGTGTCAGTGCTAAAATTAGGGAGTGTACTAGTTAGAGTCAGAACTTAATTAAAATTAAAGAACTGTCTTTCACAGTAACAGCCGCAAAACCTTTGGGGTATGTCTCTACCAGCTTTGCACATATAGAGACTGACGTTTTTGCCCATTCTTGTTTGCAAAGTTGGTCCAGCTCAATCAATTTGGATGGAAGGCGTCTGTGAAGATAATTTTTCAATTAGATAAATTAGGACTTCACACCATAAGTGGGGACAAAAAGCTGTTCTGGTGGTTAGAAGAAACAGCTGTATTTATACAGAGGTTAATTTACACAAGGTGGAGTCATTTTACTATTTACGCACACATACTCACAAACACATACACACACACTAATATTAATATCCTTTAGCAAGAGGCACCTCAAAGGCTGACTCGATATTTTACTTCTCTTATCAGAAATGGTAGATTTCTGTTATATTATTTTGCTGTCTTGCATGATTCTGGCCTTTAACTATACGTCACAAATTATTCATAAGGTTAAGGTCAAGGTTATAGGAAGGACAGTGTTGTTCCACATATTTTTTCCACCTCAAAACAAATAAAATATATATATATATATATATATATATAAATGAACACAAATAAAAAAATTTCAGGCATTTGGACAGTGATAAATATTTAATGCTTTTTATCATAATGTGAACCCCTCAGCTCTAACACATATTCTATCTAGTCTATCTACACATATTCTTTGCCAGCACATGGTGAGGAATGTTTTCTTGAGTATTTACCGAAATAATTCTGGATTTTTTTGTTGTTGTTGTGTTGTCCGGTTCTGTGGTAATAAAGTGATGGATGGTGCGAGTACACACTTTCTAGAAGAAGGCATGCTTCAGAGAAATTGTGACCAATTTGTCCTCATTAGGTCCAAAAATTTCTAAGATTAGAATAAAAATAGTGTGATAAACAAAACAAAACAAAATTAACTTCATCCTGTTAGTGTGCTCAGGTCTGTTGCACTGAGAAAGTTCCAGGCTGCTTCAAACATTCATTTAAAAAGTAGGTTTCATTGTTGTTTTCTGATCATTCTCTTGCTGGAACATCCATTTGTGACCATGTTTTCACCACCTTGCCAAGACTGTCACATTCAAAAGTAAAATAAGGTTTTGGAGGTTCAATAACAGCCCATTAACCACCAAGGCTAGTTTACCATAAACTGAAAACTGCTGGAACACCCACTCTATTGTCCACAGTGGAACCAGTTTAATAGTAGTAATGACTGAGTGCCCATCAACTAAGAAGCCAATACTCCAAAATCAACATCTTCCTTCAAGGTCAACTGAGAATATCTGCTGCCCAAATGTATAATCAAAATGTCTTCTAAACAACAGCAGTCAAATGAGACAAAGCTTGACAGAAAGCATGGTAGCAATAACAGAGGGGTGTTTTCCCTGCCAGAGATATTGGTGCCTTTGCACAAAGGGACTACAATAATGAAGGAGGACTACCTCCACAGCCAAAAACTTCAAATCAAATCAACAGTTTTATAGTTACAACAGGACAATGATTTGTTTTTGGAACTGATACATGTACATACTACTCCTTTTAACCTTATTTTCATTTCAACGAAAGTTTATATATTTCTAATTAATGTCAGTATGCTGTAAACACTTAAAACTGAAGTCAATTCCTTATTTGTGCACATAATCCTGGCTAATAAGGCTGATTCTGATGAACCAGACTAACATAAAGCTCCTAGAATGGCCTTCCCAAATCCACAAGCAAATAACAACAGAAAACACTGTTAGATGAGTGGCTGAATAAAGAACCTAAAACCAAATATTAGTCGGGTTGTATGCCTACATTTCAGCCTGTATGTGTAATTTTAGCCTGTATTCATAAATTCAGAATTGTGCACCCAAACCCGAAGTCGTTTTTTTTTTGTCTGTTCATTCCACCCTAAAAATGGTTAAAAAATAAAAGATTAATAATTTAATTGTGATGCCCATGATGACTGTATATACACCTTTGACAACAACGAAACGCATAAGCATAGACACAAATGTATGCTTGACTCAAATGCAGCAGGTATCACAACACAAACAAAGGTGCCGGGAGGTAAAATGAATCCCTTTATTGTCTACTTGCTTATCTTTGCTTTTTCTCTGATGCAAGTGTTCATATTATCCACAATCTACCATCGCCCATTTTTACCAATCACATTGTTTGCTTTATTTCACGTAAAAAACGGTTTAATTATCTTAAACAAGAACATTTCCAAAGCCACATAAACAAAACCCTCAGTTATTTGTAACACTGTGACGTTTTTATGGTTTTTGGTCAGCTGGCCCCTTCTTTTTGCTGTCTGTCATTTCATCTGCTCATTCAGCCAGTTTCTCAGTGATTTCAAGTTCCTCTGAACCCAGCGGATATTTTTCTGCACATTGTCCAGAGCAAGCTGTGTTGATCTCAGCTGAGAAGCCTGCTCTTTGATGGATTCAAAAAACTGCTGCACCTGTAAGACAAAACACACTCAAATAACAACAAATAAGCCAATCATATTTAGCAAAATACTAACACACGACAGTGAGGACTAACTGAAGTAAATGTAGTTTTTTTGAACAGAATCAGTTTTTATAACTGTCATTTTATAGCTGAGGGGCTGCATGGTGGCATAGTTGGTAGCACTGTTGCTTGCAGCAAAGAGGTCCTGGGGTGAAATCCTGGCCTTGAGCTGAAGTTTCCCCGCTCTCCCCTGCCTACCCCAGCTTCCTCCCCCGCTGTCCAAAAACGGTTAGGTTTATAGGTCTCTCTGAATTGTCTTTAGTTATAAGTGTGTGTGCATGGTTGTGTGTCCCTGTTCTTTAAAAGCTCAGTGGAGAAAATATGCTAGAGTCTATAAAAGTGGCAGGAGGTCCACCTTTCAGCAGTAAAGAAACACTAGAGGCCATGTTGAACTCTAGATTCAATTACAATTGAGAATTTGAGGCAAGACTTAATTTTTTTTCAAAGAAACTCCATCCAATCTGACAAAGTAATACCCCTTGCAAATAAGAAAATTCAGTCAGATGTTTAAAGCTAAAAAATACACCCAGCTCCTGGTTCAGTTTATGGTCATCTCCCACCATGACTGTTGCAATGGCCTCCTAACTGGTCTCCAAACCTGTGCGTCTGCAGAGTCCAGAATGGGGCTTCTGGTCTTCAATCAGCCTAAAAGAACACACCCCTCTGTTTGTTGAGCTCCACTGGCTACCTTTAGACGAACGCATTAAATTCAAGTCACTGATATTAAACACATTGTTATATCATGTTGGAGTCATCCATTTTGGTCGCATATTTTGACATGCGCAGCTCAACAGACATCGCAGCTCTGACGTCACCGAAAAATAGAGTTTCGTTGCCATTTCCCGCGTGTCTCACAGGACAGCGCAACGGAGGCGCGTATCTGGAGAGACAAAAGCTCGCAGGCGAACTTTTGCTCCACAAGGCCATTCCCGGAAGAGCTTGAAAGCTGGAATCTGTCTGATACAAGAAGGTCAGAAGATTTATTCGCCGCGCCGACACGGTCTTCGCAGGTGAAAACCCACAGAGGTTCTATTTACAAGGAGATGAGTTTCTTCCTTGTTTATTCAGTCGACTAACGGTTCTTCATCTTTTCCCCTCCTGGACGGATGAGCAGTTACCATTTTTTTTTCTCTTGATTTGATCACGGACGCGTGATCCCCCCCCCTCATTTTTCTTTAGACCTGATCCATCCTCAACCGGTGGAAAGAAGAAATCAACGTCAAAGTAATTTCGTTCTTTTTATATTAAACCAGATAGGTGCATTTAGAGGTCTGGGCAGGATGAGGCATAGTGAAGGTGATTTAGAATCACCAGTAGTTAATCTAAGGTATTAACTTGTTGCATGGAATACTGATTGAAACGTTTTTGCGCAAGCGCTGCTGAATCATGTGTGTTCATGTTTTGTCCTGCTGATCCCAAATCAGCCAAGAGTTAGAAGTTGGACTTTTAAAAGTTTTTCATTCAAAGCAACTGCAGTCTGGGCCTCGCCTGACCACTCCTTTGTTCCAGTTTTATTACTGGAGATTTTCCACTGAGTTCCCGCCTCAGAGGTTTATGACCCTTTGTTTGAGATTTGGGGCGATCAGCTGGTTTTGGCTAAAGGGGGGTGGCCCCACCGTTTTAACAGCTGAACGCTGGAATCGAGACATCAACACCCCAGGAGGACTTCTCTTTCCATTTAACCCAAATTACACATTTTGTCCATAAAACTGCTGGTTTGATCTTCATAGACACTAAATGCATATGTATTTTTCTTTTATTATTATTGTTAGGTAGTCGTTTTTATTCCCTTTGTGTAGAACAGTGCTTGTTAGTTAGGTTTTTGGACCAGAATAACGATATATCAGGATTATTTGGCTTCAATAAATCTTCATATATATATAATTAAGAGAAGCGTTTGTGTTTATTTCGTGCAAGAGTGATTTATCTGTCAAAACAAGGTCGAAGATCCTCCATCTTCGGTGAAGTGGTTGAATAAACAGTGACAGTTGGTGGTTTTGGTTAATAATGAATAATTATTAAAGAGCTTTGAGCCCATAATCACAACACCAGAGGACAGAGGATTTCTATTCGTAAGTAATGATTTTTGGTTAAGAAATAAAAAATGTTTTCGAATTATGATTTTAAATTATAATTCTTCATAAATATTATTTAATCAATAATCATAATTCTTACAATCCTCATTTGTAAGTCGCTTTGCGTCAGCCAAATGCATGAACATGAACATAGCGTAAAATATATTTAATATATAAATAATAAAAAATATGAAGAAAGTGTGAATTACTTCAGTGAGCTCTTCAGGAGATGAAAATTGTCCTGTTGTTCCTGTAATGATGTTTCTGATGCAGAATGAGCCTAACTGGAACCTGAATGTTAGAAAGAAAAGATAAGAAAATAAAGCAAAATAAAATTGCTGCTTGTAGAATATAAAAGATATCTGCACTGTTAGAGGCTTGAAATACTACTACAACTTCTACTACCAACACAAATCTAAGCTGCAGGGTTGGATCCTATTGCCCTGAGCAGATTGATGAGAAAAAACTACTTTTTAAAAGTCTATATACTTTTTTGCCATCATGGTATAACAATTATTTACACTGACTTTTTAACCAGTGTGTCCCAGTTCTTTTTGACAAAGTTCCAGGCGAGGTGATGTCCTTTTGGGTTCCTGGCAATCATCAAAACAAGACTGGAGAGGTCCTGTGATCGGATCACGTTCCCTTCCAGACCCATTGCCAGCAGTCTGCAAAATAAATAGACCCATTCCTAATAGTCTGAAACACAAATACATCGATCCACATCATTTTTGTAATCCACTGTGATGAAATTCATCTTTTTGGCACATGATTACAGCACGATCAATTAAAACTAAAGCTGGAGAAGGTCCTGGAGCACCTTTGTAGCTTGTCTTTGTTTCTACTGCTTGTCAAAGCAGAAAGGATCTTTTCTTTTTGGGCTTCAGAGAGGGAAATCTTGTACGTGTTTAAGAGCGAGGTCCAGCCATGGTCATGCTGTGCTCCTACTGAAAACACTGTCTCTGCCACATCTGTAGGTAGGCTACAGAAACAAAGACAGTCATGTTATGGACCCAATAAAACACCAAAGCATGCATTCTTTACTTTCAAAGAATAGCATGATTGGGATTGGGATTCATTTAGGTATTTCTCTGGTGCAGGCTTATAATGACATTTATTACAATGTGATTCAAACAGACTTCAATGTTCCGTTGGAACGGAGCCAGTCTTTGAAGTGTTGATTAGCAAGCTCCACACAGGGGGGGTATTCCAGGTGACAAGCCAGGGACAGGACCTCTGACCTCAGACGTCGCTCAGACACAGTGCCACTGTCGCTCCATGTCTGCTGGTCGATGACAGTACGGAAAAACTGCAGGATGTACTTCTGCTCAGAGACAGAGAAACAGCATGTCTCATTCAGATAATATCATAATGAAATACATTTTAGAAAAACCTATGAGATGCAGCTCTTTTACTCCTAGGTCTTTAGTTAAAATGGGCTCATCTCTCTTCTCGATAATGTGGTAGAAGGCCTCCAGATACCCCAGTCCTTCAAGGAGAGGCACCGTCTGTTTCTCCAGTTGTAGATATCCAATCAGGTCCAAGGCTTTGTCAAGTGGGAGATGTCCAGCCCTTTAAAAAGATAGAAAACCAAATCATTACTCTCTTTGCAGGCATACAGAAAACTTGCGTGTGCAAACATTCTTACTTACGTGACCAGCTGAAATGCATTGTGTATCAAGTGAGTCCTGTCCTTGTAGCTCAGGGCTGTGTGATTTTCCCTCAGTAGTTTAACCATCACATCCCAACCATCATCAGCATAATGAACCACATAATAACCAGTCATATCAGAGTTTATTTTCACCCAGCTGGCTTCTTCTCCGATGTGTATACTGTCTAAATAAAACAAAACAGCCAAGCGTTGGACTATCGCAAAGTAAAGCTGAAAACGAGCTAACTTTATACAGGATGTTATCTCTTACCTGTGGGAGAAGTCATCAGATGTCTGTGGATGGTGCTGGAAGTATCAGTCTTGTATGTCAGAGGAATATGCCAAAGGAAACTATTCAAAAGAAATGTGTGTATAAATCTCAAAATGTGTTCATTTTACAAAACAAACCCACATTTTGAAAGGCACCTTAAATTACTAATAGTTGTGAAGTTACCCCTGTTGCACAGCGGGCCACTGAGGATCAGAAGGAAGAACTGTCCTCAAGAACCGATCCTGTCTCAGCAGCAGTCGAGGCCCCTTTCTGGTTACAGTCACCAGAGGAATCCCTTTCTGTAAAGTCCAAGTGTTCATCATGGCTGTCAGGTTCAGGTGTTCCCCTGCAAACAGATACTGCAGGAGGGCATAAACATTCAGTACTTACAAATACAACTGTGTAAACGTTGTGACATCAGGACGGTAAGTAAAGGTTTAGATGTTTTACTCACTGCATTCTTAGAGGCCTGGTCACTGCTGTAACAGTGTTTTCCTGAAGTGAAGTCGTCTTCTGAGCATGTCTGAAAAATTATAGAAATTTCTCTTTTTTAAGAAACATCTGACTGTGTGTGATGTAATCCATTTGAATCACATTCACATTACTATTTATACTGACTCATTAAAAATATTTAAAATGAAGAAAAGTCAATGTTTCCAAATGTTCTGTTGCTTGTTGTAATCTTTCAATGCAGTTTGGACCCAGTGTCTCTTACTATAGGGCTGCACTGTTGTAGCATTTATATAATGTGGATTGGCAAAAAAAAGTAGCAAATAAACAAAATTAGTTGTACCAAAGCACATATACTGTTTCTGTGCTCACAGATATGTATTTTCCCAAATGCTCTAACATATCTGCATCCTGTCACTGATGTTACGTTTTGAGCTCCTATTTCTCCCACAGCACATAACTTCTTGACCCATTACAGTGAAATACAGAGACACACAGGACAAAGAACCATCCACTCAAACCCAAGGAACATTCAGTGTAACCAGTTGATGTAAAAGTCATATTGGGAGGAAGCTGGAGTACCCACGCATGCATGTTGAGAACATGCAAATTCCATGCAGAAAGATCTCAGGCCGGGATACGAGCCCAGGACTTTCTTGCGACAAGGCAACAGTGCTACCAACTACGACACAGTGCAAGTAACAGGAAGCTTAATAAAAGTAAAACAGATGCGGACATAGAGTCAAAATATTTCAAGAACTCTCAGAATTAACTAAAGTGGACATAGGTGAACCGCGACTTAAGCAATGTTAACAAACCCAAGCTAAGTATTTTCCAACTGCAAGTCAGAAAACCAGTTGGATATGCTAACTTCTGTGCTCAGAGACTAGCAAACTAATGTTAGCAATACAAGTTAGAGCCAGAGTTTTTCTTAGCATTTTAAGTATTGAAACACTAAGGGAAAATAACTTTCAAATAAACAGCTTATTAGTACAGCTGTTGCTATGTTTTAAAAACACAACAGCCATATTTGTCAGGATCTGTCTGTGTTAGGTTTTTGTTTTTGTTTACTCTCCGCTCAGCCAGGTGCTTTTCGGTTTTTTTACGGTTCTTGAGATTCCTTCTGGTTAGTTTTTTCTGGTTAGATTAGCTCCTCTCCCAGTTCATTGGTTCACACGCCCTAAGTATTTAAACTCTCTGTGTTTTATTGTTTGCTACTGGGTCCTCCTGATATCTACCTGGTCTGTTTGTCATCCGGATATCTTCCTTGACATTATCCTTCTTGCTACCTGGTTCCAAGTCCTCTGGTCATATACCTTTCCTGGCTGTTTTCCTGTACCAGGTCAATCTGTAAGTTTGTGACTAATTAAATCCTCCTCATCTACTACGCTCTGCATTTCGGTCCTACTTTTAAAACGCATCATGACAATAAGATTTTGATGCCAGGGTTGGTGAGAGGCCTTCGACCACCTAGCCTAACCTATCCACCTAAAATCTGTATGCATAAAAGCCAAAAATGCCTTTTTAGAAGAAGTTTAAAGCAACCCAAATTTGTAATACCTGCATGGTCAAGACAATAAGAATGAATTTGGAGCTTAAATATTCTGTGGATGAAACTTCACCTGCTTTTTGTGTTAACATGCAATCGTGCAAATGCAAACAAAGAAGAACACATAAAACCTGCTCTCCTGTAGCTACAATTTAGAAAAATACTGTTTATTGTACAGCTCCATTAAGCTGCTTGTTTTCTTAGAGGCCTCTAAGAATACAAAAAGATGAGAAATGACTTCAGAATCTCTTACATTGGAAAGGCTGTCCCACAGATCCTGATTGTGGGCATTTCCGTAGCTGTACTTGCGGAGGTATCGCACTATCCCGCTCTGAAACACTTCTTTGGTCAGGAAGTGCCGCAGCATGTGCAGGACGCATGCTCCCTGACAGGAGGCAGAGAAAGTATTTATTTTTACCAAGAGTCATGAAACGTAATGAAGGCAGACATTAATCTTTGTTGATGTTCTATAGGTAAGCTGTTTTGTGTTCCTAAATACAAACAAGCCACTAACTTTACAGTCAATTGACATTTTAAAGTAAGGCAGCTGCATGTGAAAAAACACGTTTCATGTTTTTTTATGGACAGAAAACATACTTTGTTATAGGAGACTGTGTCAAACATCTCCTTGATCTGGGTGGGGTTCTCTGCTGGGCTCGAGATAGGTCGAGAGGAATTCAAAGAATCGTGACCAACTGCAACAAAACATGTGTGCAGTAGATACTCCTCCTGCCCGAACAGGTCAAAACATGAAGGTCAAACATCTCTTGATAGCTTATTACTGATTTATCTACAACTGATTAAAGCACATACCACTTTAAGTTCAGGGTAGGTGGCCTCTACTGAAATGTACTCCATGTATCTGGCAAATCCTTCATTCAGCCAGATGTCGTTCCACCAATCCATGGTGACCAAGTTCCCAAACCACTGCAGGCAAGATGGAGAATACAGAATAAGCTCCTATGTTAATTAGGGATTCTGGGCCACCTGAATTAAGGCAGAATACATAATTTAATCTAATTTGTTTTAATACGGCACTCTTATGTTTCCACCTGATGGGCAAGTTCATGACCAATGACCATTGTAACCCAGAGTTCATCAGAAATGGATGACGTGAGGGGGTCATAGAGAAGGCTGGTCTCTCTGTAGGTGGTCAGGCCCCAGTTCTCCATTGCACCGACCTGGAAATCTGGGATTGCAATCAGATCTAAAAGAGTACAAATAAGTAATAAAGAACAAAGAGTAAAGATTGGACATAAGAAATAAGACAGAAAATGATTTATTGTTACCTTGTTTTGGTAAAGGATAGCGAATGTTGAAGTACTCCTCATAAAAGTCCAGCATTTTAACAGCAACCTCCAAAGCGTAGTGGGTTTGCATCCACTTCTCAGGCGCTGCATATATGGACACCTACAGTGAAATCAAAACCAAACTGTTGAACCAGAATTCATGGTTGAGACAGTAATAGTTTAAACAAAAAAAGCAACAACAGGATAGAGGATCATGAAGATCTTACCTTCACCCCAGACGATGTTGTTGCACTGACAGACTTGAAGTCACAAACAATGAAAGCTACGAGGTATGTGCTCATCGTTACGCTCGGGGCGAACTGATCTTCAAGAAGGTTTCTGTTCAGTTGTGTTGTCTTGATCTGAAACCCAGAAGAACTTTGAGGACTTTTTTCTATAAATATTTGAAATCTATACAATATCTTTCAAAGGTTCAGCACTCACTACAGGCATGTTGGAGAGAGAAATGTACTCCGGGCTCCTCCTGATCCTCACAGAGAAATTGGCTTTGAAGCTCGGCTCGTCGAAACAAGGAAAGGCCATTCGAGCGCTTGTGGGTTCAAAGTGAGTGGAAGCTAGGTTCCTGAAAAGAGATTGTTGCGTTGTTGTTGTGTGTTGGATAATTTCTCCAATGATGCTGAGAAACAGGAATCCTGCTCTCACCTGGTCTCTCCTTCACTGGTGATGTAGGTGCTTTTATAGAACCCATAAAATCCCTCAGCTAGCGCTGCTTCAAACTCTATATACAAAAAATACTTTTGCCCGCTGCTTAGGACCTTAGGAGAAAAAATTCCGATTTGCTCGTGGGAAGGGTTGTGAAGAACTGGAAGAACCTAAAACAGGAGAAGATTGTTAAATTGATAAGTGACAGTAAGAAAAGGTAATCCCCATTGTATTTCCAACTACCTGATCAGATAGATGAGCAAGGTTATGGTCTAAAATTGTGGCCTTGGAGATTTGAAGACCCTTGCTGTGTAAAACAACCCAGTTTGTATTGTTCTGGACATCAATCTGGATCTGCACCGTGCCTGTGAAACTGAGAGTTGTGAGGTTGGGGTGCAGGAGGAGGCGATAGTGAAGAGGAACGATGTACCTGAGACATAGAAACATGACAGTTAATAAGTGAGTCAAAATACCGATATTAGTGGGATTTTTTTCATCTGATTGAAAATGGCCATAGAAAATGTGCAGAGTATACCTTGGCAGGCGAAGACGGCTCCAGGGAAAGGACAGATTACCATCATCCAGGGGAGATTGTTCTCCGGTAGGATTAGGCGGGCTTGTTACCTGCTGTGAACTCTGGGTGGGCTGAGACCTAACCAGACACACCTTGAAAACCAACACCACTAAAAGCCTAACTGGAATCATTGCAAAGAGAATGTCTGTCAGCAAAAAATTTAAATGATGCCAACCCGTGTGACAGGCCAAGTGTCAGCAATGAACTCATTTAATCATAATCCGAATACTGGGGTCAAGCACAGTAAGGACCACCCAACATCAATGGTAAATAAAAATAGAGTGACTACTCCTTTGGGATTCGTCTTTTAAACCTGAAAGACATAAACCAAGAAATCAAAAAGTCCTCATGAAAGATAATGTATCTATGCATATATTAATTTTATTTCCGGTTACAAAGTAAAAAACCTTTCCCATAGAAAGTATTCTTCGCTCATCGCTTCTGGTTAAGTTGTGTCTTTGTCCCAGGCAAAGCAATCAACAGAGATATTGCCAACATCTTCGATGTGTTTTTCTTTTCTTTACTACTAGTTCTGCCATTAAGCCTAGTATTTCAAAAAAAAGCACTCATGGCCAGTGGTTCTCTGGTTTTGAATGTTGTTCCTGCCTCCTAACCCTCAGCCAGGTATGGCAGGTGGCTGATTATTGTTCCTGTTAATAGGGAGTTGTTACTCTCCACTGTTGCCTCATGTTTGCCAGGGATTGCTATATGACCTGGAACTAGACTCTATCTAACTGCTGGTAAACATGACTAGATGATTGGATTGTTTTAGTAACATTAAACAGAAAGAGCAAAACTTTTTCTGTGTAACTGTATATGGCTGGGACTGATTTGTCTTGTCTTTTTTTAGATGTTTCTTATGAACTTACACTCTATAAACAAACTAAGCACAACATAATTATGGAGTCATAAATATATGTGTATTAGATGTTTTGTTCAATTTAGAAACTCTTGTAGCTATGAATTAGATTTCTAACTCAGCGCCCAAAATAAATAGACTAAATTATTCTCATGGAGCAGGTGGAGAAAAGCTGCTAAGAATAACTGGGCCGTACTAAGCTTTGTTCAGACCACAGCAAATCTCTTCCTTTAAGAGATTCAAACATGATGGCAGAAACAAGACAGCCTTCATTGTGTGGTCAGATAGAAAGAACAGGACGGAGCTATAACAGAGTAGGTGACAGCAGCTGCCGCAGCTCAGCTACAGTTCAAATCAGGTTGCAGGAGCATTCTTAAAGCAACACGGTGCCAAACGTATTTAAAGCTATAGTTGCAGCCTCTGACATATCCACACCCTAAATACAATGTTACAGATGAGACAGATCTTAGCTCTGCTCCTGCTGTAGGAGATTTAAAGAATTACAAAATGAGCATTACCTCGATTATTTTAGCTTCATCATGCTTCCTTGATGCTACTGCTGTTCAGTTTCACTTTCTGTTCAAAATGCCGCCCACTGATGATAAAAAAACTGCTCAAATGAGTTTGTAGTTGTGTTGTGTGTCTTTGTGTAATAAAGACGAGATAGTGGAGCTTTGGATACCAGGATACAGACTATTGTGTTTTGTTATGAGTTACTGAGCAATAAATATTAAGCAAAATGTCATAATTAATTTACATGTTTACATGTATCACTTTACAGAACTATGTGTGTCTGTGTGCGCAGGTGTTGCTGGTATCATCTCACCTCAGATGCAACAGCCAAACACAGGTGGGTCTCTAGTTTCAGTATAATTCTTAATGCCCTCTTCTTACTTTCCTGCAGTTTTAATCAATCTCAACAGAGCTTCATATGTGTAACGAGTCACATTGGCTTTCTCTCTTCCTCCCCGTGTTTCTGGCTGTTAGTGTGTGTGTGTGTGTGTGTGTGTTAGGAAAGTGTAAGGGCTTTCCATTGTTAGTATAAGGTCACAACAATGAGACATGCCAATCCCCCACAATGCAATACTCCTGGCAAAGCCCTCTTTTAATGCACCCACACAAGGCACACAAACATAAACTTTGACACACATACAGCAAGCACTGATCAGGGCTCACTGCTGTCAAAGTAACTACAGGTTAGAAATGACTGAGCCACTCAGAGGACTCATTTATCTTCCTATTATCTATCTATGGACAGGTAAAACCTTTAACTACCCTCCTTATTTAATTAGGAAGAAAAAATTTGCTATATATATCTATATATAGATATATAGATATATATAATTTCCTGGTAAAAACTCAGCCTTTACAGGGGTGCAGCTGGATTTGTTGGTGCTTATTACATTTTCATATTTTATGTGTTATTACCAACATCATTAAGAAAATTCTAATTTGTGTTTTGTATCTTTTATGATAATGTTAGATTCATAATTAAGGTTGGAGGTATCACATTGCTCCAATTTCCAAGTCTCTGCTTCGACTTCTTGTTCATTTTCGAACTGATTTTGAGGTGTTTTTAATAACGTTTAAAATCATTAATAGTCTTCGTTGCACAAATTTATCAGATTTGCTTTAATTGTGCAAGTCATCCCAAAGTAAAAACAAGGAAAAGCCTTCCAGAAGATGTGATAGCAGGAGACCACTGATATTTAAATAGCAAACAAAAAATTATTAATCTTTGGGTTTAGTATTTGCCTTTAGTCATTTAAATAAAACAGCTCTAATTTAACCTTGTTTTGGACAAATCATATCTAATGTTTTATTGTAATTATACTTTTAGTTTAAAGTTGTATTAAATTTACATAATTTTTTTAATGTACACATTTATTATCTTTTATTGCTGTGTTTTATCTACGGATAACTTAGCGTTCTTTGTTATTTGTGACACTTATCAGGACTTTTTCTCTATGCATCAGAGATTTCTGTCTACCTTCATCACAAATGTGTTTGCTCAGTCCTTCAAACAAACCTCACCTCTGTTAAAAACACATTTTCACTACATTTTTCTTTTTCCGCTAATGTTTGGTGTTGTTTAGCTCCTCATTTTTTTTCACTGTCTGTTTTAATTGCCCCGTATTTTTTTTAAATAAAGAATGACTGATTGATTCATTGTCTCATTTTCTCATCTCAACTGATGAACATTTTTTAAACATGTGAACCACTCAGTTTGCGACCTCCTTCATCTTCCTTACTTTGTTTCAGTTTACTTTAAACCTTTTGATGTGATCCATTCTACTTTTTTGTTTCAGTAGGGGTGGAGGGTAATGTGCTGGCTTCACTGGCCCCTCCGGTCCACCTCTCAGGAGAGAGGCTTGGCTTGACCCTGCTGGTCTGTGTGGTGAGCGACTTCAGGAGAGGTCACCTGGAGATCAGCTGGAGGTCAGCCTCTGATGAGGACTACACCAACATTGCTCCATACAATGGTGCTGTAACCAGAAGGCATCATGGCCACAGTCCTGTGGCAATGATCACTGTGGTCACCAGTGAGTGGCCATCATACAGCTGCTCTGTGCGCCGCAGGAAACACTCAAAAGCTACAAAAAAGCACCGCATCACCTCGACAGGTGAGTTTACTTGTCATAATGCGGTGCAACAGCACTTTGAGGTAGTTTCCAAATCTTTCTATTATTCTTGCAGGTGAAGATAAAATGTGCAACAATGATGAAGAAAGAGAAGGTAAAACATTAAAGATCCTCAATGAAAAATTGCCAGTTTGTTAAGCAGATTCAACATGTTTATTGGAAGTTTTATCACCAGATGTTGCTGTGAGGACGAACACTGTGGTGATCCTGTATATGCGGCTCCTTCTAATGAAGATAATAGTCTTTGATGTACTGATGACTATTTCTGTTGTTATTAAGTGGTAAGTCATTAAACAGAACACTATGATGTAAACAATTATAAAGTACAGTAGGTACATCATGTTTCATTAAAAAGAGCGGAAAATTAAATTGGTGAATTAAAAAAAAATTAGGGTCTCAACAAAATGTTTGGATTTTTTAGATATTTGAAAATGAAGAGCTTTGGATACAGAATGTGATGCTGAAAAGAAACCAGAGCAACTGAAGCCTCTTCTTTTGTCCACTCTGAGATGATTTCTACACCCGAAGATAAAAGGAATGCTCCCTTTATGGATGACTTCACAAAGATGGTTTTACCGTGAGTTTTTGGAAGATGCAGAAAAGAAAGAAGTAATCCTCAAGAGTTTACAGCTCTGAATTGGTAGTGGCGCCATTTTTCAGGGTTTTTTTTTTCACATCCCAGGTGTCGTTGACTGTGGCAGTTGAAAAGAGATCCTGTTTGTGAGGCCAAGTCTGATGGTATCTGACTTAGACATAACCTCACACAGGTGGATCAATGCTTGTAACTTCAGTGTGCTTTTTAAGATGTGTGTGGAGCTCCAGTTTTTAGTTTTAATAGATTCACAAGATATAACAACAAAGATGTTAAGAATTAGAAAATATAATTATATATAATTTCTGTTTAAATTTCATACAGTTTAGTTACAAAGGATTCGCAGCATATTCATATTTATCAAACTACACCAACAAACGTCATTGTATTTTATTGATGATTGTTTTCTTTCATGACTGACCTGTATTAAGCTCCATTATCTCTGAACAGGTTCCTTGTCACTGCTGAATGCATCCTCACAGGATGATGCTGCTGCCGCCATGTATAAACTAATTAGATGACAGAAGATAATTGGTTGCCCTGGAATTTGTTTTCAGGTATGAAAGCAATGGGGGCTGAATCAGAATTTAAATATTTATTTGTAAAAACAAATTTGAAAACCATGTATTATTTTCCATCCACTTCACAATTACGGGCTACTTTTCGTTGGTCTATTACACAAAATCCCAAAGAAATACATTGGAGTTTGTAGTTTAAGAATAGTTCAAGGTGTTTGTAAACTTCTGCAAAGTACTGTACAGTATAAATTTATGTGTCACCAGTTCGACACAAACCGGATGAACAGATTGAATTAAGCTATAAACAAAATTTCAAAATAAAAGATGAAACATCTCGTTTTTTTGCATTCAGTATTTTACTACTGTGTATTTTTTATGATTTCACTACTTTTACACAGAATGATGGCGAAACAAAATTAAAAGCAGACTTTGGTAGTAACTAGTTATGCTTACTTGGTAAAAAAAAAAAACAATTGGAAATGCATTGTTTCTGCATTAATTTGTTGTTTTGTATTGATGTACCTTATTTGTACTCTTTTTTTTATTTTATTTTTTATCTTTTATACATGTTTATTCTGATTGTCCAATTACACCACATTTACAAATTGAATTAGATGTTCAGATCAAACATTTTTTAATAGCCTTTTTTGCCATATATTTTTTACTCATGAGTAATTTTTTGGATGACTACTTTTTGCTTATATTTCAATAAAAATATACAGAAGTAATGCTACTCTTACTTGAGTGCAAATATTTGGCTACTCTCTCCACTTCGGATCAAAACACGATGGAAAAACAGCGACCAGACCAGAGATCCCACACAAGAAAATACCTTTGGGATGTAGTCTAGAAGTTGTTTCTTTCTTAATTGTTGTGTCTTAATTTGTCTTGTGGAACTATTTTTTATTCAGTCCCTTGCAATTTAATGTTGAAAACATGTTTTAGATCATCAACCTAAAATGGTCTGCAAAAGAAATTGGCCTGTAAGGCTAAATAAGGCATATTTACATGTTTTACTACAGTGGTTATGTTTATTATGACATTTTACACACAACCAGTATTCTAGCTTTAAATATTAAATAATCCATGACTGTCTTAACTTAATCTTGTTTTTTTTAAAAAAAGACCAGCACACACTTAATTTCTTCCATTCGTTTTTAGTTTGTTTTTTGAGCGCATTTAGTATCACACTGACTTAGCAAGGGAGCACCACTAGGTGGCAGCACAATCACATCTGACATTTTATTTAAATAATTATCCAACAGCAAGAATATGGAGCTTAACTTTCCCTATAGGACACTACGTTCATAAATAAGTTAAAGTATTACAACACTGACCAGTCACTCTTCACCAAACCGACACTCAGATGATGAAAGGGGATCACACAATGACTAAAACTAAATCTGATCGAACAAACTGGGAATAAATATACAGAATGTTACATGTTTGATGGAGCAGAAAATTCTACAAGGCATTGATTCCCACATCAAAGTGCTTATACAGACACATTTCAATAATCTGTAGAGTTTTCTTTACCTCCAGTATTTTACTTGCATCCCAAAATGAAACACCTGGCCAAAGGATAAACTGGTTTACAGTAGCAAATTTTAAAGAGAGGGGATGAAGGTGCTGGTTTGGTGGGGAGTCATGATTCCTGTGTACATTGAACATGCCATTTGTCTTTGGTAAAAATCAAAACTAAAAATGGTAGCACATCATAATACAGTCTGTACTTTCCTGGGACTTGTGGGTCAGTTTTTGTCACATACCAGATGCTTTACTAGAACTTTTATTAAACTTACTGGTTCCTTTCCAGGAATCGACCAGGTACTCCCTGGATTCTTAGAGCTTACGTTCAGCAACTTATCAGGAACCCTACTGGAACTTACTAACAAGAACACTATCCTGAAAATATAGCCCCGCTGCTGACAGTAGCTCCTGGTAAAGTGCCTAGTTAGTTCTGAAATAGCTCCAGGAAAGTGTCTGGTAATTTTCATAAACTAACCTTTAAGCTCCAAGGAAGTACTTGTTAATTCCAGGAAAGTAATCAGTAAGATTCATGAAAGTTTCTGGAAACTACCTGGTAAGTTCCTGGAAAGTAATCAGCAAATCCATGAAAGTTCCAGGAAAGTAGTTTCAGTTCTACCGCTTATTCCATAGTGGGTCGCGGGGGAGCTGGTGCCTATCTCCAGTAGTCTATGGGCGAGAGGCGGGGTACACCCTGGACAGGTCGCCAGTCCATCGCAAGGCAACAACCATGCACACACTCATTCATACACCTAAGGGCAATTTAGAGTGACCAATTAACCTAACAGTCTTTGGACTGTGGGAGGAAGCCGGAGTCCATGCAGAAAGACCCCCGGCCGGGAATCAAACCCAGGACCTTCTTGCTGCAAGGCAACAGTGCTACCAACTGCGCCACCGTGCATTATCAGTAAACTAAATGAAAGTTACACGAAAGTTCTTGGAAAGTTTTGGGGAAATGCTTGGTAAGTTCCAAGAAAGTTCCTAAAAGTAAGCTCTCACTTCCAGAAAAGTCCGGCTGTATTATGTAGAGCAATAAAAACAAAATAGTGTGGTAAAAGTTTGAAATATCTCTATTGTGAGTCACATAAAATAAAGCAAACATTCATCAGCTGTTAGAACATATCAAAATCCCTTGCAAACACCCACACACACACAACTGGAATCAAATAACAATTTGCTGCAACAAAATACCTAATACATTCAACAGAAAAGATCACATTTAACTGACTTTAATGAGATGCTGAGCCTGATCAGCAGCTGGAAGAATGGTTCATTTTAGTATCAATGGCAGCTCCTTCAATTCAGCTCATTCTGAAAGGAGCAAAAAACGACCACACACAAATACTTGAATAGTGATTGGTTTTTGGTGAAGAAACAGAAACACTGACTGGCATTGTGTAAAAAATGGTAAAAATAAAGTGCTTTCATTAAAACAAACCTCCTCTGACTGAGGTATTTAAAAAATCACATGAAATGACCTAGACAAAACAATCTCTACACTATCAGACTGTGCACTTGAGAAAAAAATAACTATTTACAGATGATTTACCCACACAGAAACATGTGTCTCATTGTCAGTTGCATCTGATGGTTCTGACTGTCAGGTGAAATGCTGTTAGTGCTGCCAGGCTTTCCTGTGCACATAGGGGTGGGGGTGTCATGCCCACCCCCCATTTTAAAACTTGCTGTTTTTTTCTCTTCATCAGTGCTCAGTATCAGTGCTCAGCTAAACAAATTCTCTCTCAACTCCATCTGTTGTGCACATACACAAGCCTAATTGCATTCAGGCACGCAGGGACTGCTATTCTCACATGAATACAAAGCTCAGAGCACACAGCAGGAGCAGAGCGAGCTTTTTGATAAGCTGAGAGTCGGAGTGGAAGTAGGAGGCTGCCGAGCCACGGGGGTATATTCTCCATCTATCCCGGTGCGGATGAAGGCTCTCCATGTCCTTCTGGGCGCTGTGTGCAGCCAATGTGAAGTTAGCATCTCCAGTGGTCAGGAGATCAAACACACAAGAGTGAAAGTAGATGTCCAGGACTTCCAGCTGCTTGCTGCAGCGCTCCTTCGCCCCTTCCATGCCTAAAACATGTGAAGCACCAAAGGGGTATGCCTGTGTCTGTGAGGAGTAGATGGGTCGGCGTAGCTGCTGTCGCTGCAGGCCAAGTGCAGGTGGAGAAAGCGGCAAAGGGAGGTGTCCCGCTTGGTCAATGCGTTCGCTGCTGGGACAGCCATTCAGGCAGAGCTGCAGATCCTGGGTATCATCGTAGGCCTGAGCCAACTCCTCAGGGATCCGCACGGCCAACGTCAGGTAACGCCCCAGCTGCCGAATAATTACAGTCACACCAATGTAGCCAGCGTGCAGCTCCACGTGGCGCCCAGGGCTGCGTTCAGAGATCCACAGAGCCCGGACCTTCCCAACTGCACCGTCAGCACCGAAGGAGGTGTGGATGGGGTCACCGCTGCTCACTGTTCCATCATCAAAGGCAGCTGGGAGGCTGTCTGTGACAGCCTGGTAGACCCTCTGGTCTGTGCAGCCCTCATAAGGCTTGAAGATGATGGTGATCTACAATGAGAAACGGTATAGAAATTGTTTGCATTGTCAGTATTCAGAATCAGAGGGACAAGTTTGAACAAGAGTCTTTCCTGTCATATTATTCAGGCTTTTTACTCCTTCTTGTGCTTTAAAATTAATCTGAGCCATCTTGTTTGAGTTTGGTCACCTGCTTTGCTACAGCAGTGGTTAATGGTTTTGAGCGCCTGTCCTCTAGGGTGGGGGTGGTGCCAATTTGTTTTTGTTTATATGATTTTCTTTTCGGTAAAAAACTGCTTTTAAACATTTTTTGGAACTAAGCAAATGTAAATCTAAAAAGATTCCAAGTATAAGGTTAAAGTCGGCATTGAAATAAAAAGCCACACACACTGAGACACAATCATCTCAATATTTGAAAAATGACTTGATGACTTTCTAACAAGTTGTAATTTTACACAGCTATGAAAACATGCTGACACATGAACACATACTCATGCTCCAGGGGTGCAAGTACCGGTTAGCACCGGAACTATGACGCCGGAGCTAACCGTAATGTTCACACTCCAGGGGTGTGCAGACGCAGCAGTGGATGCAGGGTGTGGAGTGTGAGCATTACGGTTAGCTCCGGCATCATAGTTCCGGTGAATGGCTGCTTTGTTCACATGACAGCCATGAGGAATGAGGCCTGGCAGCCCATTAAGCCTGGAGGGCTGTTAATGTGGGTGTATATGAAAGTGTGTGTGTGTTTGAGTCTAATAGTCGTGACTAATAACTCGCCCCACCTCTGACACAAGGTTAAGCCTTCAGCTGCAAAGTGTAGAAACCTGCTTTTTGCTCTCTCTGCGTGCGCGAGTGTATGCCACGGTGTTGGTAATAGCTGTGTGTGCGAGTGCTTTAATAATTAAAGCTATCCACTAAGCTAGAGAGGGCAGATCATCAGGGGAAACATCAACATTACTTCTTTAACAAAGATCACCTTGTGTGGCTTGTCCTCCATGTAGTGCTGTGCTCAGATGTACGTACGCATATCTTTGCTGTTGCACAGGGACCTTTTAACAAACATAGTGCTTTAAGCTGACTGCAAGGAGTGCTACTTATGAACGTATAGGACCCACTCAGATAGACACACAAATGCTTCCGAATGCGCTTGTAGATAAACAGTGGCTCCGTTCACGCATCTCATTCTGCCGTATTAATGGTCAGGCTATATGCAGCTGTTAACCGAGTTAGGTTTGCTGCCCTGCTGGAGTCACAAGAGCAGGTCACAAGATCGAGGCCGCTTGCCTTGCACCTGTGTGCCAGTGGAAGCCAGAGACACACAGAGGGAGTCTTGAAGAGAGTTAAGTAGAGCAAGGGTTTTTTTCTAGTTTCCCACTGATAAGATTTCTTATTTTCTGGCAAGGAAAAGCAGCAAATAAAAGCGCACACAAAGAGAAAAAAAACTGTGTCAGCTTCGCTCTCTTAGTAGGCTCTTTTAGCCTTAATATCAAAACATTACAGATGTGGAGAACCGTACTTTCAGCTTTATTGGCCCTGACCCCTGACAGCTTGATCTGGAAATCAAAAATATAATCTTTTTCTGATGCACTGTACTTTGCACTTCAAACAACACTCCTCAGTGTGGACCCTGTTACTAAGGGGAGAAGACTCAAAGCTAGCCATTTTCACTATAAAAGCACAGAGCACGGAGATATGAGATGCTAATTAAAAGGAAACTGCTTTTTCAATGTCATACTGAGCCATGAATACAACTCATTTAGGTTGCCAAAGAGAGAGCAAGAATATCAGTAGATAACCAGAAGTCTGAAATCTGAAATATTTTTTTTATCTGTTTTTTATCTGTCTGTTATGGAACATGCTGGATTTGGAAATGTTGGGCGTTTTTTTCTAAATCTTAGTTGCTGCAGCGTTAGCAGTGCTGACCGCAAGAAAAAGATGCTAATGACAGTTAAAATGCCAACCCTGTAATCATTCAATCTTAATAATCTTAAATATTTGTAACCTCGTCTCACAACACTGTTCTCTTCAATTCACTGTGTGACATTGCCTCTTAATTAATACTAAGTGACAGCAAGCTAGAACAAAATATCTTCAATGTTGTTCCTACAGTCCTTAAAGAGAAATGGGAACTGGCTAAAATGGGTATTGACAAGTCAAAGCTTAAAAGGAACAAAAAAAAAAAACACATGCAACATACAATTTTAAAAGCTCTCACCTTGTTGGTTGCAGTTGCACTGGAGCCAGGAACCACTGGAACATTAGTTACCTGCACCGACAGATAGTCATTATCAATCAGAGGCCATGCACCCTCCACCTTACAAGTCTGGAAGCTGTCCTTAAATGTTCTCAGATGCGGGTCCCCGAACAGCCCACAGAACAAGTACCCAAGCCGAGGGCGGCTGTGGCCATGGCTGTGAGAGTGAGAGTGGATGTGGGAGTGTGTGTGGGTGTGCTGGGTACGGCTGTGATAGTTGCAGGGTTCAGGGTGGACTTCGGGCTGCGCAGAGGGAGTTGGGCCATCTCTGGAACAGTTCCGCTGACTCATGAGATCCGAGATGCCCAGCACGGCTGAGTGGAAAACCAGGTTTCCCCGGCAGGCCTTTGCTGTCCTCTGGGTGCAGGCTGAGTATGCACGCAGAGCCTTGCAAAACTCAGTGTGAAATCCATCCACGGTGGGCATCAGGTGGGAGGTAAGGGAGACAAAGTCAGTGGTGCACTTCTGAATGCGACACTGGGTGGTGGCCACTTGGCACTGACCTGAACGGGACAAACAAAGGTAGTCAGAAAAAGCTTTTAAAGAAAAAATGACCGTGAAGGTGAACAGGCTATGGCTGATGTGTAAACAACCTTTCTTTGATCTTAGACTCGCAATGCCCTATGCTGTTAGAGTCTAATCCAATAAAAGTAGAAAGAGAACCAGCAGCCGATTAAAAATCTTGATCAATCAGCAGTGCCGCTTTGTAAGTGCAATAAACCTAAAGTGTAATAAACCAAAGAGCGCCCAGACAGGAACAATGAAGCAACTTTACCCCAAAAGCAATGAGATAGCACTGCCTGCACAGCCAAGAAGCACGTAAAACTGAGTTTCACAGTAATATGGAGCAAGACTTACAGAGCTACATAGCTTTGCTAAAATATTCATACCCCATGAACATTTTGTTTCAACTAAGAGGTTCAAGAAGAAAGATGTTGAAAGAAAGCGATAAGAAGCCCAACTTGCACTTTGCCATGAAGAGCACACAACCCTGAACACACCATCCCCACCCTGAAACATGCTGTGGGGAGGTTTTAGTAGGGATAGGCAGGCTGGTAAGAGCTGATGGGAAGATGAATGAGCAAATACGGGAAGAAAACCAGCAGGTTCACTTTTCACTTTCACTTAAGATACAGGGTTGAAATGGCATAGTCAAAGCCCAGATTTAAATCCAATTAAGACTCTTTGTCAAAACTTGAAATTATTGAGGCATAGATGGTAATTTTCCTTCTACGTCTTCATAGTTGGAGGCTTGAAATAAGCTGCAAAATGTAATCTGTGAGCCAAAATGTCTTTTGTTTATGTAGTTTTTACACTGTTGAATAAATAAGAGTGCGAGAGAGAGAAAATAAAACATCAAGACATTTAAAAGATGTGTGGCCAATTTTCATCGGGCCTGTGCAGTTATACCATGCATTTGAGATATTTATTTGTTGATGTATCCTTATCCTTATCCTTCCACTTAACAATAAAGTGCTAATATGTGCTGGCCTACCACATAAAATGTTCCAATAAAACACACTCAGGTTCATAGCTGTAACGTGACAAACTGCAAAAAAGTTCAAAGGGAATGAATGCCACATATTATTATGATTTCTGGAAACTTTGATGTGTGGTGTGTTTGTAACCCTCTCTTTAAAAAGAATAAACACATGATCAAAAATTCACCATAACACCCCTCAGGAACTGATTTCTTGGTCTGAAATTTTATCTGTGATTTTTTATCTGTTTCCACATTTCTAAGTGGAAAGAGGGTCAAAACGGGCTTTTTGTATCACTGACCATCAGATGTACAGGGAGAGTTAGAGCCAGAGAGAGATTAGAGACCAGACCTAATGCATCAGTCACAGCGTGCTCCTATTAGATTAGTCCAGAGAGAAAGAGAGGGAGAGGAAGGCTCTGCAGAGAGGAGCCAGCTGCACACAAACACAAAAATGGTGTTATGACTCTGATGTCCAAGTAAAAGTAGAAAAAATTGGCCATCAGTATCACACATTCGCTTAGATTACTGCCATCAATTAGGCCTACCAAGTACCAAAGTCCACAAGCTTTGTGGACTTATGAAGGGCTTGTGTTCCACCATGTGGGGGCAGTGCTGCTCTGAGTTTCAAAAATTAAAAATCAGGGTGCAAATGTAGACCCCCCACTCACAGGAGACTTCAGAATCTCTCCCCTGCCTGTTAAATACTGACACCAGCCAAAAGATATGCCCCCGCATACATGCACAGGGTGCACAGACTGTCTGAGCACTGAGGGTGCATTGTGTCTCCAAAAGCCAGTCTTCTTTTTCCTCCTATCAGGCCTGCAGCACCCAAATACTGCTGCTGGGAGCCTAATCGGAACCACCTTTCAACCACATTTAGATCTCAATAGAAGTCTTTTTGCAGACGTCTGTTTACATTTTGCTTTTTAACCACAATTTCACGGCACTCAGATGGAAGCAAAATCATCTTTTATTGTATTTTCAATTAACTCAATTAACTTGCAAAGACTAAAAAGAAGCCTCTGAAGAAACATTTGTACCAGCTCCAAATAAAATACTGAAGAGCTGGATTCTGGTCTTCCATAAGGAGATTTTCATGTGATAATTAAATATGTTCTGACTATCTAAGGTTACTCATTAAAGAGAGTTATCTTATCTTTGTTCTCAGGGGATTCTAATGATATTATTAAGTATTCATAGCTGTTCTTTCAAAAGAGAATCCAATCTATGCATATAAATAAGGAACCTATGGTAAAGTAAAGGTGATGAATACTGAAAAGGCTTAAAACTGCTATTAAAGAAATCCCCATGTGAGGATCTAATGTGGTCAGAGGCTTGTTTGTATTACCCCCCGCAGCAAAGCCTCTATTAAATGCACAATAGTAGTTAGAACATTCTACACAATTACTACCTCCCTCTCCATATTTCTATTATTTTTGATTTTTTTTCTTCACTTTACCATCTTACTACCATCAGACAGAGGTCAGGAGACCCCAGATGTGAATTTATTTATCTGTTGTCTCTGAACCTTTTCTGATCTCCAGAGATCAGGGAAAAACGGATCTACTGGGATCATCTCTCAGTCGAAGAAACAGCTTGGGAAGTGCATATTGATCACCTTATTGTGTGCACTCTTTCACGTTCTCTACCAGCATGCACTTGCCTAAACCCCGGGAACAATAACTCCTAATAATCCAGATGCTGTGTACTTCCTGTGCAAACACCCGTAGAGCTGACAGCTTATGACATATGTCTCAACAAAAATAACAATAATAAACATTATTCACACCTTTTAGCAAATAAACCATTCTGTTTGCCTTACCAAACCAAATAATACACATTCTTTCCTGGTGAGGCATGTGTGGCAGGGGGTGCCGAGAGGGTTTTAAAGTGAGCTGGGTTCTGTGTGCTCCACAAGGCTGTGTGTGTGTGCAGAAAGAGAGAGGGGGGGGGGCGGTCGGGAGTTGTCCTGCTGCCGAGCAGTGTTAAACTAATTACAGGAGGTGTGACTGCCCAACAAATAGCTAAAACCCCCTCTGCACACACCGAAAGACATAAAATTACTGAGGAAACAGCAGTTTTTTTATGCACTCAACATAAAGTGATCTCCAAAAGAAAAGTGATTTTTTTTCTTAGATAAACTAAACATTTGACTCTCTGCTCAAACCTGTGTCAATAAAGCGCTTGCCTAAATGGTTCCTGGTGCAGATCACTAAAAGATCTACTTTAAATATGATAATGAGTAAATAAATGGATATTTGGTGAGTTTTAATGCTTTATTCTCCAATCTAGAGACTCCAGTCAGAAAAAATCCTATCCTACTTTATTGTGCTTTTATGTCCAACATAACATACTGAACTTCTCTCCCTATTTTCCCATTCTCTTCCCCTCCTCCATAAGCCATTAAGGGGCAGACAGGAGAATGACGGCCCAGGAGAGAGGAGGAGAAACTCGATCCGGACTCAGACTGCTGCACTGCCGTTTTGGAGAGAGCCATTGTCAGGCAGTAGTGGTGCTGGGCCCCGACACAAAATGCTTACAGACGCGTAATAACTCATTAATTATCTAAAGTCATAATAAAAAAGCGAACTGGAATAAAGTTTAATTAAATAAGGTTGCATAAAATAGAGTGAAGTGTGTAAATAAAGTGTCAAATGAGGGTTTGACCTAAAGATTTGAGGGTTAGTTACCTATGTGTGTACCGCAGCAGAGACCGATGATCAGCAGCAACAGCGGCCGGAAGCGGCGCGCCACAGACGGGGAAGCGAGGCGCTCAGCCCCGCGGCAACAGCATCCGGCTCTCCCCATCCCCGTCCATGCAGGGCCAGGAGGGGAGAGTGGACGCAGTCCCACAGAGCGGGGACGGGTGGTGTCCAGGCCTCCTCACCTTCTCGTCTGCCTCTTCTTCCTCACTCTTTTCTCCGTCCTCTCCTTCTCGGGTGCGTAGGGGCATTAAAGCACAGCTGCTCAGCGGAGTGCAGGGCGGAGGAAGAGGACGACGAGGAGAAGACTGAAGGAGAAACAAACAATGAGTCACTTTACTCCGACGACACTTTTACTTTTCTCCCAGGTCCCATGTGTTTGGGAGCGCTCCCTGGCTCAGTGGTCCGACTTTTGCTCTGATTGTGATCAGTCTCCTCTCCTCTAAGACACCCAACAATCACATCTCTCCCTCCCCTCGTCAAACAGGGATTTCTCCTCCACTCTTTCACTCCACTCCCCTTTCACTTTCTCCTCCTCCTCCTCCTGCTCCCCCTCCTCCTCTGGCTCTCCAACAAATCAATACAGAATCAACCAAACCCTGCTGGCGGAAAACCCGCCTACCCTGAGACAAGAGGAGACAACTTTAACAGTGAAGACTGCACTAAAAGTACTAAAACAGTAAAAAGCAATGATTTCACTAGAAAGCACGTCAATAAATTAGAATATAATTGAAGAGTTAATTAATTTCCATAATTCAGTTCAAATATTGACACTCATATTATGCTGACCAACACACTCAGTGATATATTTCTGTTAGTGTTGATGACTAAATGACCCCCCCCACAACAAAAAACAAGACAAACAAAGAAACAAAAAACAAAACGCAGTTTATCTGAAACAGTAAATAAAACCAATAAAGAAGACTTTTAATAGAGAACATGTCAACCTACTGAAAAATATGTATTCTACAGTATTGTACAATATATGCCCTCCACACTTTGGTTTATTTTGCATGAATTACTGCATCATTACAACGGCTCATGGAGGCTCTGCTAAGCTTTGGTTGCTTTCTTTAGCATTCTTGAGTTGGTCTGCATTTTTGGGTCTAGTTTCTCTCAGCTTTCTCTTGTCAATACCCCATAGAATCCCTCTGCGGTTTAGGTCAAGTGAGTTTACTGGCCACTCAAGCTCCGTGACACCATGGGCATTAAAGCACACATTGGTAGTTTTTGCAGAATGTGCAGGTGCCAAGTCCAGCCGGAAAATGAAAAAATCATCTCCAAAAAAATTGTCAGCAAAGAAAAGTATGAAGTGCTCTAAAAATTTCCTGTCAGATCAATGTCCTGTCTTTGGACTTGATAAAACACAGTGGACCAACACCAGGATATTATATATAAACCCCAATTAGCATAGACCTCACACTGGAAAACAGATAACCTTGCTTTCCTTGATTTAAAAATGAAATGCAAAATGTAGAGGAGGAGTTCATGTTTCCCGGGGTCTTTTGCACAAGTGAGGGGAGTGGGAGATTGACAGGCACGGATCAGTGCGGCTGCCGCAGTAATGGGGAGGCTGTGCCGGTCCGTTGTGGTGAAGAGAGAGCTGAGCCAAAAAGCGAAGCTCTCGATTTACCGGCCGGTCTACGTTCCTACCCTCACCTATGGCCATGAACTTTGGGTCATGACCGAAAGAACGAGATCCCAGATACAAGTGGCTGATATGAGCTTCCTCCGTAGGGTGGCCGGGCACTCCCTTAGAGATAGGGTGAGGAGCTCTGCCATTCGGGAGGGGCTCGGAGTAGAGCCACTGCTCCTCCACATCAAGAGGAGCCAGTTGAGGTGGCTCGGGCATCTATACCGGATGCCTCCTCGACGCCTTCCTCGGGAGGTGTTCCAGGCACGTCCCACCAGGAGGAGGCCCAGGACACGGCCCAGGACACGCTGGAGGGACTATGTCTCTCGGCTGGCCTGGGAACACCTTGGGCTCCCCCTGGAGGAGCTGGAGGAGGAGTCTGGGGAGAGGGACGTGTGGGTGTCTCTGCTGAGTCTGCTGCCCCCGCGACCCAGTCCCGGATGAAGCTGAAGACGACGAGTACGAGTACGAGTACGATACAAAATGTAGGACTGAATATGAAAATATGACCATGGACAATTGAGCAACATTTCAATCCTTTTTCTCTTTACCACTGGTAAAACACGTCTTATGTTGTCTCCAGTTCAGAGAGGTTTAACAGAAGGAATGTGACCAATGCGCCCTTGTCCTTGATATGTCTGCTTGTTGAGCCTCTTGAAACCCTTACCTGTTGCCCAACTCTTGAATGAACTTTGCCTTTCTATTACAGTTTTTCTTTCCACTCAGTTTTCTATTAATATGTCTGAATACAGCTTTCTGAACAAGTAGTTTCCATAGCAATAACCTTTGTAGTGTGTAAATAGTTGAAGCCAGATATTAGCATCCTCTTTTAGAGATCTGGGGTTTGTCTGTTTGGTGTTTTTTCCCCCTTCCTCTGAGCTGCAGGTCCTGGAACGCAGGGCTGAGGGTGTGCTCCTACACACCTGCTTCCAATTTCTGATCTTCTGGAGCTTAAGAGGAGCTGGTTGCCAGTCATTCAATTCCTTTGTGTTTACCACCAGCCCCTAGATCTTTTTAAGGTTTATCCCTTGTGCTATTTGTTAAGCAAACTCTCTCTTACTGCTTTCCGAAGGTTACCTCCTTGACCCAGTCATTGACCAGCCTCTCTGAGACGCCACCTGGAACATCTGTGAAAGCTTCTTGTGCCATAAACCTCTGGATCAGTCACTTCCAACCGTATCCTACGTCCTCTGAACCTTAAGCAACCTGTCCACCCTCCAATGCTCAGAGCTCCACATTGGAACGTGGCTCACCACTCAGACCCAGTCCCAGAGTCTGCTCACTCCCCACTGGCTCTCACCTCCATAACTACCACAGTAAGGCATTATCAGTCTTAACTATTCTGCTCAGCCACATGCTCCGTTTACTCACCTTTCGCCTTTCCCTTCCCAGTGCTCTTCTGTCTTAAGATCCCAGATCTCCTCCCAAACCCAGCTGACATCCTTCCTGCTTTTCAATAAACTTGTTAAAAGTTCATTAGTGGCTCCTGAGAGATCTTTGCATATGCGTCCAAAAATTGTCTAAAACCATGACAGAATGAAAAAACATAACATTTTGATCACTGTCTAACATTAAATCAAACTACGCTTTCATGTTTTAGGTCAGGTAGGATTACCAACATTATTTCTATTTCCTAAATGACATAATTATTACTGGGAGAATTGTTTTTACTTTATTCAAATTGAAAGTTTACATACATCTCTTTAGTATTTGGTGGAATTGCGCTTCAAACTGTGTGACTTTAGGTATCATTTCACAAGTTTCTCATAATATTATGCTGATGTTTTGGCCCATTCCTTCTGACAGAACGGTATAACTGGTTCAGGTTTGTAGGCCGACCTGCTTACATACACCTTTTAATCTCTGTCCACAATTTTTCTGTATGACTGATTTCAGGGCTTTGTGATGGCCACTCCAAAACATTGACTTTGTTGTCCTTAAGCCACTTTGTAACTTATATGGTGGTATATTGTCCATTTGGAGGACCCATCTCACATTCTGTCTGATATCTTGAGATATTATGCCTGGTTCAGATGGCAGGATTTTTATGCAGATAGCTCTTAAAATATTCTTATGAGATAATCCTGTCATGTGTGTTGTTACACCTATGATTTTTCATTTTCACGTCTGGGGTCTCTCAAGTTTTGAAAATCAGTTGACTATTTGAAAATCCTGCCATGTGAACCAGGCATTACTTCAAACCAAAAACATTGTCTGTAAATAATGTTCTTTGCTCCTGGTGCCATCTATGTTGTGAAATGCAACTGTCCCTCCTTCAGAAATTCACTCACACAACATGATGCTGCCACCCATGTTGTTCACATCAGGGATCTGACGTTTGCAAACTTCCCCCTTTATCCTCTAAATGTAACAAATTAGAGCCAAACACTTTCATTTTAGTTTAATCAGACAAGACCTGTCTCCATAGGATGGTAAAAGAGGAAGGCTCCAACGCTGTCTTAAATATTGAAAACACACCTTCTCTTGTAAAAACTACCTAGTGGTAAAAATATTGTATAATAAAAAAATATATAAAATTAACAAAAAAATAGATTTTCTAACTGCATCGTCAGAACTAACAGAATTAGGTAAATTAGATTAAAATCTTTAAAAACTCTAAATGTTTTGCAGTCTGAATAATTAATGCCCAGTATTTTTGGTCTGCTATGATCACATTTAATGCAGAATGATTCTTCCCTGTTTAATATTAATCTGCTGTGTGGCTTTGATGTATTTATGGAGTCAAATAAGTTGACTAGTACACCAATAGATATATTTCTCTAGACTTTTGTTTTTTATCCGTTGAGTAAATAATTTCCGAACTAATGTTCAATATATTTCTGAACATTATTCTGTAATCGGGCAGAAAATGTGTTTCTCCCGGTATCGTGATGTCCAACAGAGCACAACTATGAGAGAAGCTCTGTGAGACACAGACAGTAAACTGAACACAGACAACAAAGAGTCAACATGACCAACCCTCAAGAATCATAAAGTCAAGTCAAGAAAAGTGCCGAAAGGGGTACAGGTGGTGCAAACACCATTCGGAGATCATCGCAGATACTTAATATATGCAAAGCAACCTCTACTTCTGAAACAGATAAATGAATAACTTCACACCCTGTTTCAAGATGTATTATGAAATGTTTTTTTATTGCAAAGGTTTGAACCTGAGCCAAAACTTACCCAACTAAAGGATATAAAGTAGGTCAGGCATCAAAGGGAGCACCGAACTTCTAAAGTCCTAGATAATCTTTTACATGCCGTAAATTGTGCAAATCTGTGTTGGGTCTGTGTGCTGTATGTGTGTTCAGGGTTGTTTTCTGCTTTTCTCATTCTAGCTCAACTTGTGTCTCTGCAGCAACCAAAGCCTCTCTGTAGTTGATAGTTTATGAGCTTCTATGCGAGTCAAATTCAGCCAGTTTCACTTTGACGTTACTCATAACCAACGTTTTAACTCTAATCACTGCTGGCAATAGATTCAGTCATGGTCACCCATTTTATCCTGAATGTGTCAGAAAAAATAAACACAAACAGAGTGACTTTAAAGCTCATGGAGATTTCACAGTTAGTATTGCCCTAGGAGATGTGTGCAGCTCAAACAGACTCTCCTTTTAGATTATGTTTGCTTCCTGTTTGTGCCAGGAGTCTCTGATCTCACCAGCGAAACAGGCTGCATATGTGTGTTACTGTTTAGGGGAAATCATATGGTATCGTTGTTCAAGCATACTTTCAAACAAGCCTGAAATAGGTCAAGAGGCTTGAAACAATATTAAAGGCAAAGTATGTTCATTTTTTATTTTTTAAATGGGACATTACATATTATTTAACATGAGCACAAGTTCACATGTAAATATGCCAGATTTGGCCATAAAGGCAAATTTTCATCTGCAATCATCAGGTTGGTGGAATAACTAATATCTACAACCCCCTGTTAACGAGAAAGTTGGACTAAATTGTAAAATACATAAATAAATAAATTGTATATAGATATTGTTTTACGCTCACTAATAGATTATACAAAGTGTTAAGCGGTGTGTTCCTACCCACAAAATCAGGCTTTCGGTTCCACTATCTACATACAAAACACCGTTTATTTTCACTAATCTAACAACAAGCATATCAAGGGTGTAAGAACCTCGGTACAATCAGGGCAGAGGATCAATCCTCCACATTTTGATGAGAAATCAACCACTACTCAAACAAAGTCATCAAGCCAATGTTTCAATAAGTTTTGAAGTATTTTGGGCCCTATATTTGAGACCAACTGCAAAACTAAACCAACAAAGAGTCCTTGGACTGCTGAGCAGATGACATGCATATGCAATGTTGACATTTAATTTGTGTCTTGTGCATATATTTTTACATTTTGCCTTTTCAACAAGGCTTTAACATTGTTGTAAAAACTGTACCGTAAAGGAAAAAGTTCACATCTTTCTTCTTTTAAAGTCAAACATTTTTCTGAAACAGGCTGGTTTTCCTCGCAACTATTCTTTGTTCTTTATTACCTATCTATTTCTTTTTAATATTTCACCATGCAGTATTTCATATAAAGCATTAATGACTGTATGCTGCTCAAAATGACAAGGATCTCGAAAGACTCAATAGAACAGGAACAGTGGGCAACTTAGATGATGTCACAATGAAGACAAATTCAGTTCACAGTGCACGCCAAGAAAAATATTTTCATGAATTGGAAAAAAAAAATGTTCTTAGTATTAACCAGAATAGAGACCTTTTGTTGGATTACATAAATCTGGAGACAGCCTTTGCATCAGATCAGTCTCTCTGGGTTCTCTTTTGGGGGGCCTGTACCGGCGGACATAGGTTACTGGCCTGATGGCCGTGCTGCTCCTGGGTCTGGGGTGGGCTCGGGGTTCCTGGGATGTCTGGCCCTCGGGCTGGGGTCCTGGCTGGTTCTGGGGGGCTTGGGTCCTGGCGGGTGTGTTGCAGGGGTTTTGGTCCGGTGCATGCAGGGTTGGGGGCCCTTGATGCATTGGTAGACCTATTGGCCTCCTAAACTGGTGGGGAGGTACCATCTCATTGCAGGTGCTCTGTCCTTCAGAGAGTGCATTCTGCTGGCAGGGCAGAGGGTCTGTGGGAGGTGCGATATCAACCTGGGTGTCTAATGTCTTTCGCGTTCTGGGAGATGTTCGAATGTTGGGGTAGTGTAGCTTTTTCTTCTGGGGAGGGGTTGCGTGGTCGGCCCTGGGTGAGGATAGGATTTGGATTTGGGTGGTTCCGCTTTGGACTCTGATTCCTTGTTTTGTTTTCCAGTTCCAAATAGTTCTCAGTTCCAATTCTGTTTGATTGGAGGGATGGGGGGGGGGTCGATGGTTTGGGCAGACTGACCGGAGTTGTTGTTTGGATGGAGTGGTCTCAGCTTTTTGGTGGGTTTTGGCTCTGTGGGCTCTTTGCTTTTTGTTGGCTTAGATGTAAGTTTTCTCGCGGGGCTGCTTCTGGCTGGTGTAAGGGTGTCTGATAGGGGTGCAAGGGTGGTGAGGGCTTTGTCCTGCTTCGGTCGCAGTTGGTTGGGGGGTGGTGATGCGGGGGTGGTGAGTCGGGGCAGCGGGCTAGAGGGTGGTGTGCAGGGGTTGCAGCGTGTGGGGTGGGGGGATGTGTCCTTTTTTTGGATATGTGGTCACTGGCATTTGGATCAGCTGAGTGGTGATGCTGGAGTGGAGCTTGTTGGTGTTTCTCCCTGGGCTGTCGTTACAGTGGCGTTGATGTGGTGTGTTTGTGTGGTTGCGGCATCATGGTGGGGTCCGTCAGCCCCAGGTGTTTATCGCTGGGCACTGCTTGCTGGGTGAGTTGGTCATGGCTTGGTGTGTGGTCGGGGGGTCTGTTGTGAGTACAGGGCTGGGTGGTGTCTGCCTGTCTCCACCCCGGAATGAAGGGGAACAACTCCTCGGTCCGGGGGCTGTTTGCCCCTCTGGGGTACTTGGACCTGGGAGTATAAAGTATGAATGGGGAGTGCGATTAAGTGTATGCCATCCATTGTTTTGTGTTTTTACGTTGGGTGTGTTGGTGTGAGTGTTGTTTGTGTATGTATGAGGGTGATAATGTGTGATTGTCACTGTGTGTACCAAGTTGTGTCAAGTTGTATTTTGGACTGCTCCCTCTCCTGGATCATCTTAGGCCGTGCTATCTAGAGGAAGGTCTGTGGCTCCTCACACCCACTTTTGCTTATTTTTATGGAGAAACCTTATATACACAAGTGCGCTTACACATACATCCACAAGTGTTTGGCTTCAGGTATTAACAGATATACTCTATATTAAGCTACGGTTGTCACTAAATACATCTTGCATTTATTAGTACTGTGTACTTTTCTATAATGTTGCTGTTGTTATATAGTATATGCTTTTATGCAGGTGTAGAAGCAGTCTTCTAGGATGTTATCTTGTATTCTCTTTACCCTTCCTTCTCTCCTCTATTCTTCTCCTCTTCTCTTCCGTTTACCTTTTTGCCCCACCTCTCTGGGTTTCTTTTTTCCCTTTCATTTCCGTATCTTTGTCCATTGCAATTGAAATAATCCCAAAGCAGTTTCTAATAAAGTTTTTCATTATAGAGTTAACGGTAACGCTCCACTTGTAAACGTGAATCTGTTGGGCTTCTTCCTAAAACTCAGACAACAGGTCTCAGTGCTACACTGCCAGAGAGGACACGTAAAAAGGAAAAAGGAAAAAAAGTGAAAGTGTGTCATAAAAGAGACACCCTATTGTCAGCATACCCAAAGTGGCTAACCTTTAGACCAGTGGTGTCTAAACGTTTTGTCACTTAGGCCAAAATCATCAAATATAGAGAGATTTTTTTTGTAGGAAAGAAACTTAAAAAGAGTTTTGCAAATTTGCTTTATTAAAAGAAAAGCATCCATTTTGCACATTTTTCGACTGAAAAACCATTTGTCAATTCTCAGCAAAAAAAAAACAACTGAATTTGGTTCACTCTTTCTTTGAAAAGACTTGTTGTATTTCTCCAAGTTTAAATAAATTATTTAAAGGCAGGTTTGGGTTCACCAAAGTCCGCTTTTGAGTAAAAGTCACTGAATAGATGGTGCTATGAAATTAAAGAGAAAGCAAAAACTATGGTTATTTAAAGACAGTTACTTTGTTTTCCATTGTGAGAAGTTATAAATTTGAGGGTAATCATTTTGCCCTAATAAAAAAAGATAAAAATTGTCCATCTGCATCAACCACCTGTGTTGGCAGGCCAAATTTGCAACGTTCCGGAATTGCAGTGTGGGCCACACAAAATCAATTCAGGGACCACACAGTGGGCACAGTGAGTTTTTTGAGATTCTAGATTGCAGTTGTGCACCTCCAGTTTAAAATTTGAAATAATAAAATGGCCAAGCGTAATCGGATTTTTTCCACAGAGGTTTGTTAAAACACAATTTGAGCTTTACTTTATTTGTGAAGCCCAGAATGTCAAGATCTCCAGGTGTTTTGGGTTTTGATTTTCTTTTGTGTGTATTTTTGACCATTTTCTTGCTGTTGGGCTCTTAGATTTTGTATTCTTGAGTTCAGTTCCCTGTGTCCATTATTGCTAAATGCATTTCTCAGTTTATTCTTTTATGTTTTACCTGCTGGTTAACTTTAGTGTTTATGTACATTTTTATATTACTAATACCAATACCTCTATTGCTCTGCCCAGTTCTCTGTCCTTGTTCCACGCCTGTTCCTGTTTGTTAGTTCTTTTTATTTTATTATTGAAGGACTTTATTTACCCTCAACTAGGTTCTGCTCTTGGATGCTCTTTAAACACATTATGACACAAAAAAGCATTTGAAAGGTTATTTTTTGGTATTTGGAACAACTCTGATTGAAACAAGCACCAGAACTGCAGGATAGTCACTGGTAAGACGTCGACTGAAAACGTTAATTTAAGATTCTTTAAAATCTAGCTTGTGATTTGAGAAACCTTAACTCTATTTCTGAACAAAAAGGATTTTTAGTTTTTCTAAAAAAATGACAATTTCATCACATCTTATTTTAGTGAACCCATTGTTTTTTAATGATGCATCTTCTGAGCTGGTTGTATCATGAAACCTCTTGTCATTTATGAATTTCACATTGGACTGGAGCATGCCAGATGTGTATTTCCAAAGATGAATCCTTGCTGGTGCAGCAAAGCATTTGGAGCAAGTACCTGGCAGTTTGTTAGTTTAGTCCTGTAATTAATTCCAGACTGGTGGTTTGGGAAGTTTGTTGCAGCTACTCTTGTTTCTGGGACAGTCACAGATTTTTTTCTGCGTTATAAAGCGTACTAGAATGATGTCCCGAAGATTACTGTATTATTGAAGAGAGGGTGAGTAGCCAACAGCTGGCAGACAGTGGCAATGATTGGGTGGGAACTAACATAATGTGGTCTGTTTGGAGACCGAGGCCTGGCAAAGCTACAAGCTAGGTGTGACATAGATTATTAAAAAAAACTCTACCTGTGGGGCCATTTTCCTGCTTGTCTTCATCAATTGAATAACAAAATAAACAATTTAATGCTGTAAGCATACATGTACCACATACATCTACAGGTAGGACAAGGCTGTGCTTTTGTTTTTGACTGGCTCCATAGCCAGTCTATGTGACTTGTGACTATGGAATCTATCTGGACATGCTAGGTCCTAGTAGCTAAAATCCTTTTGTGCAGATGAAACAGCATGACTGTTCTGTTAGAAGCTCAAATACATATTCAAAACCTTGCAATATATGATAATCTGGTCATCATGCTACAGTATGTCACTTTTCACATATGGCAGTGGTTATTCCTTAAAAGTACTTACCTTCAACCAAACTCATGAAAATTTTAGACATGACTAAGCATCCATTACTATTAGAAACAGCAAATAAAAGCAATAAATGATCTAAAGTGGTTAGTTTTTCCATTGTAGTAGCTTCCTTGTGGTCCGGTACCTCCCGAGACACTTAATGCTGTTTAACTTTAATTTGCCACCCAGCTGTACATCCTGGATACCAAATGTTGGGGCCTGCATTAAACAAGCCATGATCTGACAGTTTGACAGCTTCTCTCTCCAGCCTGTCAGCGAGTAGAGTAGCTCACTGCAGAATGAAGCACAAACACAGGTGAACATTTCATTCACACTAACACACCAAACATAGGGGCCTAATTCAATTACATGCATACAAATGATGTTATTAATTAGCACTAATTTCATATTTCACTCTAATCACCCATCTGCTTAAACATACAGACACCTAGACAACACATGATACCCTGTTCATGAAGATTAATACGATATTCTATACAGATTCATCTAATCAATTATACCACATCTGAGACAAGGGAGCAGAGAAAGCCAACAACACCCCCTTCCCTTACACAGCGACACGCACCTCCTCATGTGCTGTTTTACTGCACAAAGACAGTCTGTGTCTGAACGTCAGGTTTGTCTTCACCTCCACACCTTTGCCTCCTTTCTCCACTTCTACCTCTATTTACCCCCACACCCCACCCCAAGTCCAAACAGACCATCCCTCAACAGCTTGCACAATTCCACAAAGCACCTGTGTGTGTCTGAGTGTGTGTGGTGGGTGTACAGGTGTTAAGAGCTTGAATTGTTGCAAACACATCAAAGGCTGAGTTAGGACAAGGCAGAGTGATTATTTCTTTCAGCATTACATAGTTTGCTTGACTAAAAAAAATCAAAGAAAAGCTACAAGGAACCTCTCTAAAATCTATAAATAAATTACAAATATCAATAGTATACTGATTGTTAAATGAAAATCTTTCTCACTGATTATGTATTTATGTGCAAAAAGAATCTTTCTTGCAGAAAGTCTGGGTGCTGAAAAGACAATTAGCTACGTTCCAAAAAATAATCTAAACATGAATGTTGGAAATGCTTTAAAGTGGGATATTTAATGAGAATAACAAGCCTTTTTAAACCTTAAAATATTTATCATGTATTAGTAGTTTCACATCAATGACATGCAAACAATGCTAACATCTTAATACATCAATATCGTTGCAGTTTGTGATATTTCACATCAATATTTGGATACTAAGCAAAGGTGGGTTATGCTCAACCCCTTCGAGAAACTCAGAGTCACTGGAATAGATGATTTGTACTTAGTGCCCTCGAGATACTTGTAAACAATCATTGGAAGACATACATGTTAATGCATGAAAATGAACATAAATAAATTTAAAATACTAAATAACTTAATACTAAATAAATAATAATAAATAAATTCTAGATATCGATGCTCCTAAGTGCCCCAACGTTGTCAACAGTTCACACCTCTATTTTACACAATGCCACATATTACACTAAATTCTACATCTTTTTATTCTCAGTGTTAGGCATCTAAGCACCCAGCCATCTGAATACTGAGCTATACATGTGTGGTATAGGTAAAAGGAGGCACTGCAGGTGTGTGGGGTTAAATTCCTGATGTGAGACGATAATACAGCAGATAAAATCAAAGTATCAAAGCCCGTAGTAATGTGACTGGAAACAACATCCTTTAATATCCTGTTTGATAGCTGTGCCTCTCCAGAGCCAAACTTGTATAGTGTTTTACTTGAGTGAATCTTGTCAGGCCACCATGTGTCCTCGCACATTTACTCCTCTTTTACAAACAGGAGAGTTCGACTAATGTTGGATTTCAGTTCCAGAAAGGGAAAACACAAAATTTTAAAAATGGGAGACTTAAAATCTTCTCAGCGAACCCAGATCAGTGTGAGAATGGGAGATTATGACATTGATCTTCTTTTCTCACACTATAAGCCCCGTTGTCATTTACTCTGACCTGTATGTCAAAGTGCACTGATTGATGACAGTGACCTAAAACCACAATACAATACCGACAATACAGTTTAAAGATTTTATCCCTCTGATCTGTACATGATGCTTCTGTATTACTACTTCATTTGTATTTTACGTTGTTAAGATAAAAAATATTCTCAGATATTGAAAATTAACAACATTGATTTTATTGTTGCAGTGCAATGTGCATATGGCCCAAAGGACAATTTATTACACCCCACTGCATAAAACTCATCACAATTCACTCATGGAACAAGAGCTGAGGGCCTGGACTCGACCTCCGACCTTCCCAGATGTGAATCCTATCAAGCATCTGTGGGATGTGTTTGAACAACTCTGATCCATGGTGAGGCGATAGGATCCATTTTCAACATCCTGGTGCTAAAGAACACAGGACATAAAGAGGCCTCATGCCCCAACAGATCAAAGCTAGAGAATGATCTACTCAGCAACTGATAATACAAGAAGAATATATAGCAGATTACATAAGTCAGAAACAACATACAGACAATGCATACATGTTAATGCATATTGATTATTCATCATGACAAAATATATGTAATCAAGACTATTGGCCATTTAGGTGCTCTTGTCCAAATATCTGTTTACACAAATAATGAATTTGCCAATCACATAGCAGCACCTCAATGCATTTAAATATCTAAAGCTGTTGAAGACGTGAGCATCAGAACGGAGTAGAAAAGCAATTTATGTAACTTAAACATTAATGGTTGTTGGTGCCATTTAGATTAGAGTTTCAGTAACGACTGATCAACTGGGTGGACAATAAAGGAAATTTTTACTCTGCGATGAGTCTTGATATCAGCTGTTAATTCAGTTCGTAGGGTCAGAATCTGGCATTAACAACATGAAAGCATGGACCCAACCAATGAACCGAGAATGATTTAAACACCACAGAGTGAGAATTATTGCTGACCATGTCCATCCCATCCCCATCTTCTGATTGTTCCTACCCGCCAGATAATGTGACATGTCAAAAAGGTAAATTCATTCCTAAACTAATTCCTAAACTAATTTACTGAACAAGGCAATGCACAGCTGACATGCAGCTGACAAACCTTCAGCAACTGAGGGATGATAACATATAGGTTTAGACAAAAATATCTGAGTAATATTTAAGACATTTTGAATTTATTCTGTGAAAATATAAGAAGTTCTGAAAGGAAAAGGGGGTCAGGCCCTTTACTAACAAGAGGTGCCTGATAAACTGAGAGTTCATCAGATCCTCAGTAAGTTTAAACTGAAATATTTCTTCATCTTGCTGAAGCAATTTGTTGACATTGAAGTTTTCTTAGCATTTCAAACAGATGTTTTTCCGTCACATGTCCATTAAAAAACACTAAAATGCCCATTTTAGTAAAAATTATGTGAAGTTAAAACAGCATCAGAGAGAATAACATCCATGGTCCCCAGGGACAGTTTCCATTTTTAGAATGAAGTGAGTTTGTTCTTTAAAGAAAAATATGCTGATGATTTGCTAGAACAGCGTTACAACCAAACTGTGAGATTAATAGACACTACTGACACAGTTTTTTTTAAATTAAACTCTGCATCAGCTTTGTTTTGTATTCCTTAGACTTTACTTGTCTTTCACTTCAGCCTTTGTGTAAAAACATCTGAAGCGTACACAGCTGCATCTGACAGCGCAGTCACAACGAGGCCTTTGTTTTCCCTGGGCAAACACACACACACACATTAACATTTGCGCATACAGAGCTGTAAGAAGGAAACAGCTGAAGGATGTAACAGGGCAGATGAGGATCATGGGGTTGCAGTTTGGTTTGGGTCAGGCTGAATGTTTGGCAGCTGTGAGACAAAAGACGCGCTGATAAAACTGCTCCCATCTCGCCCCCAGCTCACTGCTCACTAAAACTTGTTTTGTCACTCACTCTGCCAGTTTCAAGAAACTGAAGCCTCGTGATTTTTTTAGAATCGATTAGTTATGAGAAGCATCATTTTTTATGTGTGTGTACCACTTCAGGGCATCTAAAAACAGGAACATCATTGAGGCTCTGCTTTCTTTGAATCTCTACTTTAATCGAGTGGTACACACATCTCAATTGCCCACACGCACAAAAGCTGGTTACTTTTTTGTTATATTTCTGTCACAGCAAGCATACACATGTACACACACTTAAGCCTCACTGGTATTTGGAATCTACAGATGGTCATCTTACATCTTCTGATCCTGTCTTCTTCAAGGAGTAAACACATACCTTTTTCAACACACATATTCACAGAAACTATAGGAATCTATAAATCACTCATACTCCAGAGCCATATGCTCATACCTGTCTGTAAGGAGGAAGCCCAAACACAGGTGAGCACCTTGCATTCCTTCAACTTGCAAACCTGACAGAAATACAGATTGGGAAGCAGACACAGAGAGGGGGATAACACCAATCTCCCCACCTATCCCTCCCAAATCCAGCTGTGAGTGCCTTCCTCTCTTTTTCTCCCCCCTCTCCTCCCATCTCTTCCCCTTGGGATAGAGTGCTCACAGAGAGGCAGATGGGTAGAATGCATAATAGATAGACGATTTTGGGGGGCTGGGGGATTTGTGTGTGTGCGTGTGTGTGCGTGTGTCTGTGTGTGTGTGTGTGTGTGTTCCTGTCTTGGCATCACAGTGAGAACCATTTTCCCGATTTCACCATCAAATTGAGGAGCATTGGTACCAAAGTGAGGACATTTTGCTGGTCCTCACGACCTATTTTGCTAACGGTTAGGTTTAGGACTAAGGTGTGAATTGAGTTTAGGTTAAGGTTAGGGTTAGGCATGCACTGGTAATGGTTAGGTTTAGGGTTATTGTCAGGGTTAGGGCATAGAAAGGGTTGAAAATGACTGAAAATCAATGAAAGTCAATGGGAGTCAACACATGGTCCTCACTACATATAGCAAAACAAGAGTGTGTGTGTGTGTGTGTGTGTGTGTGTGTGTGTGTGTGTGTTATTTTCAGTCTGTTGGGACTAGGCTGCAGAGTCATTATAGATCTAATGGTTGTGTTTTAGACGCTGCACCGTGTCAATCTCATTTGAAGTGTAAAAGCCAGATATGTGTGAAATGTTTCATTGCTCATGCTCTGCATTCAGTCACAACTTTGAAACCTGCATGTAAATAAATACAAAGTGTGTCTGTTTGTGTAGACATTCATCATTAATGGGAATGTTCTAAAGAAAAGTCTAATTTTACATCGTCTAGAGTAGTCTTTTGTTCTTCTCAGACGTGGTTGTTCTGCTTCCTCGATCATGCAGACCTCATGTAGACATTATTTCTCTAATTACTCTGATTACAGTCATGTATCATAATGCTGTGTAATTAGCAATCCTTTGTAACCTAACAAGACCTCCTCAGGCATAGGTAATGGTTTTTGGAAAGACAAGTTGAGCTGAGGCATGACTAATTTAAAACGGGTAAGTATAATTAAAGACTTCTCACTGAAAGGAGATTCTGTATCTCACCAGCCCAGCTGCTGCTATGATATGCTGGTATTTCATTTTTCTGCTGATGACAGATAAGCAGGATCTTAGCTACACTACCAGTCAAACGTTTTAGACACACTTTCTTATTTAATGGTTTTCTTTATGTTTATGACTATAGTTTTTTTATTTTAGATTTGCTGTGTTGACTGAAATTACTTTAGCTGTCTCTCAGTGAACCTTTGGGAAGTTCCTTCAAGATTGCTTGGAAAACTATTTCAGATGACCCCCCCATGAAGCTCATGGAGAGAATGCTAAGAGAGCAAATCAGTCATCAAAGCAAAGGGTGGCTATTTGGAAGATTCTAAAATATAAAAATCGTTAAAGTTATTTCACACTTTTTGTATACCATATAATTCCATGTGTGTTTAATCATAGTTTTGTTGCCTTTGAAGAGAATCTACAATGTAAAGAGTCATGAAAATAAAGAGAGTTTTTAAGAGATTAGGTGAGAAAGTGTCTCTAAAGGTTTTGACCGGTAGTGTACGTCTGAATTAAAAGCCTTCAGTTTCTGTCAACGATTGGTACATATTACAACTAAATTATCGCATTTGCCTAAACTATTGGTAAACTCGTCAAAGCAGTAGCATTTAGTTATTTTTTATCAACAAAACTGCTGGCAGCTAATACAGCGAGGGTGGGTTTTAGCTTTTTATTACATTATCAATGAGCACAATTGCTGATAAGAAGGAAATTCTGAGGATATTTAGACTGGACCTCGACTGGGAATGACAGCCACAAACAATAGTAAAATGAAGTAATGGCTTGGTGGTATTGGTTTCACAGCCTCCAAAGCTATTTTTCTATTATATGGCATCTTATCAGTCCAAAGCAACTAACACTTTTGCATATGATCAAGTAAAGATTGTATTGTACTGAATGCAATTGCAGGAGGTATTCAGTAAATCTTAATGTCATACCAAACCAATAATGCCATACCATGCCATAATGCACCATACACTACCACACTACTGTACAATAGCACAATGTGTTGATTTTGAGCGTGTAACTGTTGTTGGTGATTTTAACATCCATGTTGATAACCCTCAGGACATATTGGCAAAGGAATTGCATTGTGTTCTTTTTGGACTGGCTGAATATGTGATAGAAAAAATGCACAACAAAGGACATTGTTTCAACTTAATACTATCCAAAAGGTTTAGGCATCTCTAAGTTTATGGTGACCGATGTTGCTCTGTCTGACCATGCTTGTGTTTTCCCTGAGAGTTTTATTAATGTCTTCCACTCACTTTCGGTTAATGAGCTAATAGATAAATTTAGTGTTAAAATCTCTAGTGTTATTGATACCATTGCTCCCAGGAAGGTGAAGATGATTACAGCTAAATGAAACCCCCCGGGAGGAGAAATGTGGTACAGGTCAGGGTTGCAAAAAGAGAGTGTCAAAAAGCTGAACGTAGGTGGCAGAAAACTATATTACCCGAACGTCTGTCCAATCATGCCTACAACAAGTTTGTTTTTAAACTTATTTTTTGAATGCATCTATTTTTTTGTGTGAAGCACTTTAAGTTGTCCTGTACATGAAACTTGCGATATAAATAAATTTGCCTTGCCTACACTATGCCACATCATACCAGTACCATACACAATCATGCAATGTAATGCAGACGTTTTTACCAGAAATATGCATTGTTAAAGTTTAATCCGAACCCAAAAAAAAGAGTTGTTCTGCCTATAAAAGAGACCAAATATCACAAAAAAAGCAAAGGAGAGACATTCAAAGACTTTGCTAGTTCAAAGACTTAGTTAGTGACCGGATTTGTGACAATCAGATTGATTTATTTTGCCTCACAGAAACATGGCTGCAGCAAGAGGATTATGTTACTATAAATGAGTCAACTCCTACTAATTATTTAAATTTCCACATTCCTCGAAATACTGGGCGAGGAGGAGGAGTAGCAACCATTTTTCAGTCGATTTATTGACTAGTCCCAGACCAATCGATAGCTACAACTCTTTTGAATATTTAATCCTCAGTTTTCCTCATCCAAATTGCAAAGCACTAAAACCACTTCTGTTTGTTTTTTTGTACCATCCACCAGGCCCTTACTCTCAACTTTTAGATCAGTTTTCAGACCTTTTATCTGATTTAGTGTTAAATACAGATAAAGTTATTATAGTAGGGGATTTTAACATTCATGTTGAAACTAAAAGTGATAGCCTAAATATAGCCTTTAATGCTATCTTAGACTAAATTGGCTTTGCTCAAAACATTAACAAACCTACCCACCTTTGTCTTCATTCTCTGGACCTTGTGCTGACATATGGCATTGAGTGTAAAGAAATAACAATATTTTCTCATAACCCTGTGCTGTCTGACCATTTTTTAATAACCTTGGAGTTTAATTTAACCGAGTACTCGATGCCTGAAAGAAAATTTCATTATAGTAGATCATTATCAGACGATGCTGTAACAACCTTTAAAGAATCTGTTCCACTTTTGATTTCCTCATTATCACAGAAAAACACAGTGGAGATCAATAATTTTGTTTCTTCCCCTTCACAAATTGATTCTTTTGTTCATAGTGTTACTTCAGCATTGCGTGATGCATTAGACAATGCAGCCCCCTTGAAAAAGAAGGTAATCATTCATAGGAGGCAGGCTCCTTGGTTTAATTTAGATCTGCGTACTTTAAAGCACAATGTTAGAAAATTGGAGAGAACATGGCGCTCTACACACCTAGAGGATTCCTACTTAACCTGGAAAAATAGCCTACTGTCATATAAAAAGACACTTTGCCAAGCCAGAACAGCTTATTTCTCATCATTAATAGAAGAGAACAAGAATAATCCTAGGTTTCTCTTTAGTACAGTTGCTAAACTTACACAGAGTCATAGCTCTGTTGATTCATCCATTCCCTTAGCTCTTAGCAGTCATGACTTTATGGGATTCTTCCAAAATAAAATAGATTCTATTAAAAAAAAAATCTTTGACATACTCCCGAAGATGATTACTTCATCCTCAGCAAGTGAGACAACATTGGAAGTAACTGTAGAACCTGATCTGTGTTTGGACTGCTTTGATCCTGTGGAGCTTCCTGGGTTATCAGAAATATTTGCTTCATCTAAACCTTCAATTTGTATGTTAGACCCAATCCCAACCAAATTATTTAAGGAAGTGTTCCCTCTGATTACCAGCCCCATTTTAGATATGATTATTTATACTTAGTAAATGGATATGTACCACAAGCTTTTAAGGTAGCTGTAATTAAACCTTTTCTTAAGAAACCTTCACTTGATCGAGATGACTTAATAAATTACAGACCTATATCCAATCTTCCAATCTTATCTAAAATTCTTGAGAAAATAGTTGCTAATCAAATGTGTGAGCATTTACACAGCAATGACCTGTTTGAAGACTTTCAGTCAGGCATCAGAGCTCATCATAGATCTGAAACAGCTCTGCTGAAAGTCACTAAAAATATTCTTATGGCCTCAGATAATGGACTTGTGTCTGTACTTGTCCTGTTAGATCTCAGTGCTGCATTTGATACAGTCGATCACAATATTCTCTTAGAAAGGCTGGAATATGCTGTAGGGATCAGGGGAACAGCGCTAGGCTGGTTTAAATCTTATTTGTCTGACAGATTCCAGTTTGTTCATGTAAATGATAAATCATCTTTAAACTCCAGGGTTAATTGTAGAGTACCACAGGGTTCAGTACTTGGGCCAATTCTCTTTACTATATACATGCTTCCAATAGGTCAAATTATCAGGCAGCATAGAATAAAGAACAAGCATGTCTTGAAAACATAAAAACTTGGATGACTTTAAATTTTCTGCTTCTAAATTCAAACAAGACAGAAGTTGTCGTCTTTGGAGTCTTTAAAAAAGAAACTGCTTAGTCAATCACTTGACCTGGATGGCATTAAATTGACCTCCGGTAATAAAGTAAAAAACCTTGGTGTTATTTTTGACCAGGACATGTCATTTAAATCCCATATTAAACAGGTTTCTAGGATTTCCTTCTTTCACCTCCGGAACATTGCCAAAATTAGAAATATCCTGTCCAGGAGTGACGCTGAAAAACTAGTCCATGCATTTGTTACTTCAAGGCTAGACTATTGTAATTCTTTACTATCAGGATGTCCACAAAATGCAGTTAAACGCCTTCAGCTGATTCAAAATGCTGCAGCAAGAGTTCTGATGAAAATTAAAAGAGAGATCATATTTCCCCTACTTTAGCTTCCCTTCATTGGCTCCCTGTTAAATCCAGAATAGACTTTAAAATTCTCCTCCTCACATATAAAACCCTTAATGATTTAGCTCCATCATACATCAGAGATCTGATTGTTCCATATGTTCCTTACAGGGCACTTCGTTCTCAGACTGCAGGTTTACTGGTGGTTCCTAGAGTCTCTAGAAGTAGAATGGGAGGCAGATCCTTTATCCTTTTGATAAAGCTTATAGTTAGAGTGGCTTAGTTTATCAGGGAGGGAGCCTTCCTCCCTCCCTGTTGGATGGAGTAAGGGGGAGTCAGGTTTAGCCTAAACCGGCTCAGTTATGGTTGAGGTACAAACACACCCTCCATTTATGACATGTATGACCCCCTCTCTTTTCCAATGGTTATGGTCAATCTGACAGAGAGAGGTATCCCAATCGTTGTGGTTTTTAGTATAACAATGACCATCAGTGGGCTCTAGATGGACAAACTGTCTACTTTTAAGGCTAGGCTTAAAACTTTCCTTTTTGATAAAGCTTATAGTTAGAGTGGCTTAGGTTATCCTGAGCTATCTCTGTAGTTATGCTGCTATAGGCTTAGGCTGCTGGAGGACATAATGACCACTTTCACCCTCTTCGCTACATTCTCAGACTACAGTCCAATTTTGCATTATTTGCTGTTATTTCAGCTTTTAACTTTGTTCTCTCTCTTTTCTCTTCCTAGAAGCTACACCTGGCCTGACTCTGTGTCTGCCTGTGACACCTTTCTGGAGAGGGGCATCGTCCAAGCTTCTGCTGGCAACAACTTAATGGTCACCCTCTACTGATGATCCACAAGGCCCTTTCTTTCAGTGTTTAACCCTTTCTCTCTCCTAGACATGGCTACTGACTGAGCTTTTACTGTAACTAACTCTATGTGCTCTCTTCAGACTCTAACCTTGAAAACTGGCTCAGAGTTTATCTGTTCCTTCTTTCTAGGTGAAACGACTAAAGGAGCTACATCCATTAACATTTACTTTTCCTCCCCATAGAAAGTACTCCTGGATCAGTGCTTCTTTGTTCTCTTTGTGTCTCTGCTCTGTTCTCTCTAACCCCCAGTCGGTCGTGGCAGATGCCCGCTCACACTGAGCCTGGTTCTGCTGGAGGTTTCTTCCTGTTAAAAGGGACTTTTTCCTCTCCACTGTCGCTACATGCATGCTCAGTATGAGGGATTGCTGCAAAGTCAACGCCAGTGACTGTCCACTGTCTCTACATCCTCATCCGGGAGGAGGGAATGCTGCAAGTCACTGACTGAATGCAATCTGCATAAATAAATGAATAAATAAATGAATCTGACTGCACTGTTCAATGATTAGGATTAATTGGAATGTATGTACCTGACTTTTGTGAGGTGCCTTGAGACGACATGTGTTGTGAATTGGTGCTATATAAATAAACTGAATTGAACTGAAATGACATTGGACACTTAGGAAGCTTCAGAAAATCTTTGTCAACTGCTAGTACTTTCAGTTGTAGACTTCATTAGTTGTTTTTATGGCATTATGTGTTATGCTTATTGTGGAAATTGTGCTATTTGTGTCAGAGTGCAAGATTCAAATTAATTATTTAAAACTACATTTATATTTTCAAGGCACATGTCCACACCACATGCACTCATTTATAAGTGTTACACCAATTTGCAGATCGGGGGAAACCTTGGGTGCAGAATCTTTCCCAAGGACACTTAAACGAGTAGTAGGGAGAAGCTGGAGTCTGAACTGAATAAAATTACCTAATTAGCATACAGCTGCAGTATTTCAGAAATGCTAATAAAAGTTACAAGAACAAAGGTGAGAACCTTTCAGTTCCAAAGAAACACATAGCAGAACTTCAAGAACTTGGAAATGTTTTTGCGGCGTATCCGCAAGTTGAAACAACAGCACAGTTTGCATCAACACAATTACTATAGAGTTGTGAGAATAATGTTGGAAGTCTAATCAGAAGCTGACAAGCTGATGGAGGAAGAAAACATTGTATTGAGAGGAGCAGCATTGGTTTAGGTAGACATACAGCTGAGAACAATGAAGATGAGACAGAACATAAGCAAGCTGGCAGGTAGCTACTCTATGGAGATTCATTAGGCTTGTCAGAAACACTGCCTGAGAATATGCTTGCACAACCCCTTTGTGAGCACACACAAACATACACAGACATACTCACATTAGCGTGGACTGCTGCAGGTGTAAGGAGCTCTGTCTGCTGACAGGTAGCACAGTCGGGAAAGAGGGATTTGGAATCACACTGTGAAGACAGCTGGTGGCATGTCTCCAAGCGGCTTCCACAGGAATTAATGTATTCAGATCAGTCATGTGCTTTGCAGAACACAGAATCCCAAGTCTTAAATTAAATATAGATTTTATCTAAATCACTGAATGTAAGAGTTGTACAGAGTTTTTAAAGAATGTTACAGTATTATTTTAAATTATATTCATAGTATACAACCTATTTTTAAAACTGCACATCTGTGTGGTAATTCTTGACTGCATTTGATCATCTCAAATTTAAACTCTTATATTGGTCAAACCTGAACTTATTAAATATATACTGAACAGATTCCTTAAAACTTTATTTACTTTAATTTTATTTGTGGAAAAAAAACATACAGTGGAACATTTAAGTGTTATTTGGCATTATGACCACCTCAGAATAAACAAGTATAAATACCTCAATAAATGGACTAGTTATATCTGGACTTAAAAAAATCTTAGTGATTATAGATTCTTAAAAACTGTTTTTGATTTGTACAATCTTTAGAATACTTTCTATGTGAAAACAAAAAACCAACAGGGATTTTTAGGTTTCCCACAAGTATTTGTTTTAGGAAAGTCGAAATTTCTGAAAAAGCTTGTTCTATAATCCTCTCTGACTTCCCAACTGGTTCTGAATGGAAACGGGGTTTAATGATCTGTAAAAGCAAACACCTTGCTATATCACAGGTAAAAGACTGACTTGGAGAAAATGATTTGTACACAAGACACACTGCTGCTTCTTACCCTCTCTGAATAAATCAGTGAGTATCTTGTATTTGTTTGTTGAAGGTGAAAAGCTTAGGATGAAAAATAACAGATGATGAAACAATCTGAAACCTATGATGCAAGCTGTGCAAGCAGCAGAGTTCTTTGTGTGAATGTGTGCACATGATTGCATGCATATGCATGTTCGCCTTGGCATGGAATGCTGTGTGTCTGGGTTCTGGGCGGTGTGTAAATCCCAGCGTTTAGAAGGCAGACAGAATCACCGTCTGATTCCACAGCTGTTCTCACAGCCCTGTTTCTGCCTTCCTGCTCACTCTGCACACCCAAGGACCTATGGAGACTTTAAGGTATAAAGACACAAGCACACAGAGAGCTTTCCAGTGATGAATAGGAGGCTTTCTTTACAGGAAGAGGCCAGAGAGTGAAGAGGCAGCCCCCAGATGCAGCCTCTCATCCCAGAAAGCATCTCAGAGGGAGATTGAGAGAAGCCTCATACCAGCAGCTGAAAGCTTGATGACTGTTCCATGTGTTCATGTCTCACAAGAGATCCATAAAGTTTGACCGTGACGGGCTGGGGAGCATTGTGTGTGTGTTTGTATATGTATTCTGACAAAGTCAGAAAATGACAGAGAACAACATGCATGAACACATTTGTTTTAATACTGTATTTCCTCTTCACCTACTTCTCTAATGAAAACTGAATAAAAATGAATATTACATCAGACCAATAAAGCTACATTTTTATTAGAGAAATGTGGGCTTAATGAAAAGCATGTTTAATACCTGCTCAAGGTACTTTTAATCTGACCAACAAACCTCATTGGAACACCTGTCCTAATTTACTGAATATGACTATATATACAATTATTTAACTTGATAGACTACCACAAAGTGACACATGTTTGTGAAGTGCAAGGAGAGAGCATGCAGAGGATAGATCTGAGAAGCAGAATAGAAGAAAGCCATTGTTGAAGCCACAACAACTAAAGCCACAAGACGGCCAACTCAGAGTTCACCAAAAGCCATGTAGGGGACACAGCAAACATGTTGATGAGGAGATCATTTATTTAAATGAAGGCAAACTAAAAAAGGAACAGGTGCACCCAAGACCAAAACACCAAACAAGGATGACTGGATATCAGGAAAAATAGCAGGGAGGACTGCAGATGACAGAGAACATACGAATGTGATGAAAAGGTGAGGAAACTAAAAGGGTTTTAACAACTGGGATGGTTGATGAGTGGCATCAGAACCAGTTACTATTCAGAAGAATGTAAAGCAGCTGCAGAAGAGGCTAAGCAAGGGTCTGAGAGAATGTAACTAATAAAGAGAGAGGAAACTAAATAGGAAACAAAATGATCTGATTAAACCAAAAGCTAGAAGCTAACACAAGAATTCTCTGACTGAGGTTGAGCCCTTTTGCATAGAAAAACTGGCAAAAATTTCAGTGTCTAGATGTGAAACGATAGTAGAAATAAAGTCCAAAGAACTTGCAGTATTATGAGATAGTAAGTCAGATTTGATCTAAAAGAATTTTGAAAACTATATGGACTTGAAAACCACTTCACAGTTATGCACTGTGCTGTGTGTTGGTCTAACACATAAAATCACAATTACTTAATTTTAGTCTTTGGGTTGTAACCTTACTAAATGTGAAATTGTTTAAGACATAATAATGTTTTGTCTAATGCACTGTAGTTTCTTACTGCCACAGAGGCACATTACACAGTCTTTCGAATTAAGAGAGACATTTTACAAAAACTCATTCTGTTTTCACAGTGGTAGCTCAGTTTATATTTTAACCTGATCTTTCTTTGAAATGATCCGGCTGGCACAGGGGCATTCCTCTTTCTTCCTGCTTCCAGAAGGGAACTCAGCTGTGGCTTGGGGATCATGGGACTATGTTTCCGTGACAACCAGACATCATCCCTGAATGGTTACGCTAAAATAACAGACTGAATAATTTAGACAGATCCCTTTTTAAACAGCATGTCAATTCACATGAGCGGCCACAGACACCACCATTGGCACCAAGCAGACAGGCCCACCCAGGCTGGATGAAAGGTGGGGAAAAGTCGTTTAACAGCAATGTTACTGTTGGAGGCAGCGAGATCCTAATATGTCGATATTCAGGCCTGAGCTTTGTCTTTATTAGCAATACTCCAATCCCATTTGAAAAAAAACCAAATTCATGCTAAATTAGTGTCACAATTAAATTGGTAAAAAAGCGGCCGGCACATACAGCAGGGAAAACAGACTAATTTATATCAGCCTTGTTTGTTTGGTGTTTAAGGCAAGACAGATGAGAGAGGACCAGTTAAATAGGATGAAGCACATGGCTTCTGATCCAAATTAAAAAAATACCATTCATTAAAGGTAATCCTCGTGGTTGATTGTCTTCTTTTTTTCCATTTAAAACCAAGCCAAGGAAACTGGCAACAATGACTGACCATTTATCAGCATGAGGCATCAAGCAAAATGATAATGAGTATGTTTAATTAATGTAGACAGATTTTTTCCAGAGGTTGTAGAAAGTACAGTCTGGAGAATATGAAGATTTAACAGCTGATCTGGCATGATAGCACACTTTTATTTCTCTCATCTTTGTTTCTCCTCTATTTGACATCATTTATCTCTATTGTTGCATTAATAATGTAAGCAAACATCAGGATCAGGGAGGCAACTCAATGAAACAATGCTCATAAATCCATAGTGTTATATTTGCACAAAACAAACATGTCCAGAAAGCTAGAGACATGCATGGCCAGACATCACAACTCCTGTCGATTGTTACGACTTGCGAGATATTGGACCCCAGGATGCAGACGAGGAGGCAGCGTGATGGTAAGTGAAAATTTAATCAACAAAAAACTCACTCACTGCAGGACGCAGGAACAAAAACAGAAGCCGGCTGGCAGGCATGGCATGGTCCACAAAACAAGACATGAGTTGACACAATGATTCCGCAATGACTAACTGAACAGGTGTGTATATATGGAGTGAAAACCAGGTGGAGCAAGAAGACAGATTGCCAAGGTGCAGGTGAACCGGATAAATTTGATTAACAGAACACAACGTGACAGGAGCAAAACATGGCTTGACTAGAACGCAAATCCAAGGAAACAAAATAGAACTATAACTAGAAAAAACATGAAACAAAAACATCACCAGATCCTAAAACCAAACTTGACCAAACTAAAGCATGACCAGAAAAACAAACAGAAACATGATTCAAAACCTAAACTGTGAAAAATAAAGAAAAAAACAGAAACCAAAAACCACACAACCCCAAATCATAACAGAACCCCACCCCTTAAGGGCGGATACCAGACGCCCACAAGAGTCCAAACAAAAAACAACCCGAACCGGGCGGGCGGTGGGGGGTCATGGCAGGAGGGCCAGAAACAGGGACAGAGTTCAGGCGGGCGACCAGGAGGTCGTCCCGAGCAGGAACAGAGTTCAGGCGGGCGACGGCGAACACCTGGCGAACCCTCAGAGGCCGAAGCGGCACCTGGCGAACCCTCAGAGGCCGAAGCGGCACCTGGCGAACCCTCAGAGGCCGAAGCGGCACCTGGCGAACCCTCATCTCTGGCTTCAGAAGCCAGAGAACAAACTGTTCCTTGAAGCCCTCAGGAACAGGGTCCGACAGCGCTTCATCCTCGAACCCCTCGTCTCTGGGTTCAGAGGCCAGAACGAGGACAAACTGTTCCTTGAACTCCCCAGAGACAGGGATCCGGCGGTTCTTCCTCCTCGAACCCCTCGTCGCAGGGTTCAGAGGCCAGAACGAGGACCAGTTTCCCACTGAACCCCTGGAGGCTAGGAGCTGAAGCGTCGGCGGGACCCTCGGTGGCGTGAGCAGGGGCTGAGGCGTCGCCGAGACCCCCGGTGGCGTGAACAGAGGCGTCCCTCTTACGACGTCCTCTGCGGCGTGTGGAGGAGGTTGAGGCAGACTTCGGGTCAGACCTGGCAGAGACAGGCTGTGGTGTGTCTGGCTGTGGAGAGTCAGGCTGTGGTGTGTCTGGCTGTGGAGAGTCAGGCTGTGGTGTGTCTGGCTGTGGAGAGTCTGGCTGTGGAGAGTCAGGCTGTGGTGTGTCTGGCTGTGGAGAGTCAGGCTGTGGTGTGTCAGACCTGGCAGAGTCAGGCTGTGGTGTGTCAGACCTGGCAGAGTCAGGCTGTGGTGTGTTAGACCTGGCAGAGTCAGGCTGTGGTGTGTCAGACCTGGCAGAGTCAGGCTGTGGTGTGTCAGACCTGGCAGAGTCAGGCTGTGGTGTGTCAGACCTGGCAGAGTCAGGCTGTGGTGTGTCAGACCTGGCAGAGTCAGGCTGTGGTGTGTCAGACCTGGCAGAGTCAGGCTGTGGTGTGTCAGACCTGGCAGAGACAGGCTGTGGTGTGTCAGACCTGGCAGAGACAGGCTGTGGTGTGTCAGGCTGTGGAGTGTCATGGTGTGTGTCAGGCTTGAGTTCCGTGAGCACCCCCCATAGAAAACTGAGAAGGTGCTCAGGACCTGGAAGTGGAGGCAGCCCGCCCTCGGGGCCCTCCGAAAGCTCTACAGCAGGCTGTAGACCTGACGTGGACTGCTCAGCAGCAGCGCTCTGGAGTCCTGGCGTGGGCTGCTCTGCAGCAGCAGCAGCAGGTCCCTGGAGTCCTGGCGTGGGCTGCACTGCAGCTGCAGCAGCAGCTCCCTGGAGTCCTGGCGTGGGCTGCACTGCAGCAGCAGCAGCAGCTCCCTGGAGTCCTGGCGTGGGCTGCACTGCAGCAGCAGCAGCAGCTCCCTGGAGTCCTGGCGTGGGCTGCACTGCAGCAGCAGCTCCCTGGAGTCCTGGCGTGGGCTGCGCTGCTGCAGCAGCAGCAGCAGCTCCCTGGAGTCCTGGCGTGGGCTGCGCTGCTGCAGCAGCAGCAGCAGCTCCCTGGAGTCCTGGCGTGGGCTGCACTGCTGCAGCAGCAGCAGCAGGCTCCCTGGAGTCCGGCGTGGGCTGCACTGCTGCAGCAGCAGCAGCAGCTCCCTGGAGTCCGGGGTTGTGGGTGCACTGCTGCAGCAGCAGCAGCAGCTCCCTGGAGTCCTGGCGTGGGCTGCACTGCTGCAGCAGCAGCAGCAGCTCCCTGGAGTCCTGGCGTGGGCTGCACTGCTGCAGCAGCAGCAGCAGCTCCCTGGAGTCCTGGCGTGGGCTGCACTGCTGCAGCAGCAGCAGCAGCTCCCTGGAGTCCTGGCGTGGGCTGCACTGCTGCAGCAGCAGCAGCTCCCTGGAGTCCTGGCGTGGGCTGCTCTGCAGCAGCAGCAGCAGCTCCCTGGAGTCCTGGCGTGGGCTGCTCTGCAGCAGCAGCAGCAGCTCCCTGGAGTCCTGGCGTGGGCTGCTCTGCAGCAGCAGAAGCAGCTCCCTGGAGTCCTGGCGTGGGCTGCTCTGCAGCAGCAGCAGCAGCTCCCTGGAGTCCTGGCGTGGAAGGAGGTGGGCGGCAGCAAAATTGCCTTACGGCCGTCCCATAATCCTCCTCCATCTGCCTGATTCTCTCCATCACGTCCGGAGAGGAATACATGAGACTGGTCTTTCTGAAGGTCTTGATCTGTCGGGCAAAAAACCTTAATCGCTCCAGCTTAATCCTCCAGCTCGTCAGGTGTTGCCTCAGAACACAGGGCTGGAGCGAGCGAAGACGGCATGGGCGGAGGTGCAGCGAGCCTGGGAGATGGTTCTGTGGCAGGCAAAGAAGCGGGCTTACTTGCTGCAGCCCCCCCCGCGAGCTGGCAGAGAAACCACTGCTCCGGACGTCACAGCAGCGGCCATGGGATACTCCTCGGCGGCTGAAACGCAGGAGGGCGTGCCGCGCCGACGTTTCTTGCGGCGGAAGGAGGACGTCGGCTTTGCTGCCGGACCTTGGTGAACAACCAGGAAAGCAGGCGGAGAACGGAGCTGAACCGCTTCGTGCTCCATCTGCTCCAGCAGCAGTGGAGAGGGCAGCACCTCCAAATCATTGGGCAGGTTCCTCATTGCCTCCTCCTTCTGCCGCTGAACCCAGCGATCCAAGGCGTCTGCCTTCTGCTTGTCTGCGGGGTCCGTAGTTGGCGGAATCATTCTGTTACGACTTGCGAGATATTGGACCCCAGGATGCAGACGAGGAGGCAGCGTGATGGTAAGTGAAAATTTAATCAACAAAAAACTCACTCACTGCAGGACGCAGGAACAAAAACAGAAGCCGGCTGGCAGGCATGGCATGGTCCACAAAACAAGACATGAGTTGACACAATGATTCCGCAATGACTAACTGAACAGGTGTGTATATATGGAGTGAAAACCAGGTGGAGCAAGAAGACAGATTGCCAAGGTGCAGGTGAACCGGATAAATTTGATTAACAGAACACAACGTGAAGGAGCAAAAAATGGCTTGACTAGAACGCAAACCAAGAAACAAAAATAGAACTATAACTAGAAAAAAATGAAACAAAAACATCACCAGATCCTAAAACCAAACTTGACCAAACTAAAGCATGACCAGAAAAAACAAACAGAAACATGATTCAAAACCTAAACTGTGAAAAATAAAGAAAAAAACAGAAACCAAAAACCAAACAACCCCAAATCATAACATCGATGGCTTGTTCATATGGAACCAAACATTTGCACACTTGATTCATCCTGATTTCCTCGTGGCTCTGGTGTTGGGAAATACTCAGACACCATTGTGTCTGCATGCATTAATGTGTGTGTGTGGGTGGGGAGCTGCATGTGTGCATGCATGTGTGAGTGTGCTTTCCCAATATTTATGAGTTCCTACACAATCTCACACACACACACACACACAGTCACAAGAGGGCTAAACTAAATAACGTGGCAGGTTAGGGAAGGACCCTCACAGATGTCTAAGAATGTCTCTAACTAAATTAATCATATAGTTTTTATTTTACTTATGCCTTTAGGAACTGTTATAGCACATTAAATATGCAACAATGTAAGTATGTATCACTTTTAAGCAGAGATTATTGATTTAAGGAGTCAAACCTTCCACATTGTGCATGAAAGCATTCAAATTAACATGGGAGACAGAAATCTTTTTAGTTTTGTTTTTCTTGTTGAATAGAAAGTTAAATATCTCTTATAATGAAAAAGGCTAGGACAAAAAAGATCCTTAATTTATATTTATTTATTCATGCTTACAAAGGGTCTTCTAGCTAGCTAATTTGCAGACTAAGTCCTTGGTTGAGCTTTTCTGTTGAAAAAAACAATATGATACACAAAAATATGAGCCAAAAGGCTATACATTAACAAAATAAAACATTGAAACGTAAGGAGAAAAATATCATGCATTTACAGAACTATTTGTCAGACTAGACTGAACAAAAGCAATTACTTTACAAAATGTCACACCAAAACCAAGGAAATCCTAAAATAACACTCAAAAAAGAAACTAGAAATAATTGTGCATATTTGCTGCTGAATAAAGTCTTTCCTAAAAAGAACATCTAGAGTAGATTTTGAATAGGAAGGTGACCTGTTCCAGACTCTCCTGCTTTAACTGGGAAAGCTGTCTGGGCCGAAGATGTTTTACGAAATGGGAAAGTTACATTTTTACTACAAGTTCCTCTAGTACATTTGCTCCAATTCTGTAGTTTCCTGACATATTAACAAAGAGGTGGTGGCACAAGTCTTTCAACATCAACGAGGTTCACAAAAACTCAGTAGATGTTGATGTTTACTATCAGATAGTTTGCCCAACTCATCCTGAGCAAACTGCTCAAGATGTTTCAGCTTTGAAAGGTGGGGTCTCAACACTGCAGCATCCCTTAGGTGTTAAAAGGATTAAAAGAAATGGGCTCTTGAAGCCCACAGTCCAATGTTTTTTTGTCAGCAATGTTTGAGTGCTTTAGCTGTATGTTTTGAGTCAGTATCCCGTTGAAGAGCCCCTGATCTGTAACTGAGTATGAGCCTTTTGACACTGGGCACTGTTATGTTCCAGGCAGTCTTCAGACTTTGTTGTACCTGACACAGATTCAAGATTCCCTGATAGAGCAAAGCAGCCCCAAAACGAAACCCAGCCCCCTCCTGTAAACATGAAGTTGACGTGACTGGTCAAAAAGTTTTGTTTCACCAGTTCTAGCAATATTCTCCTCACTAACATTGGGGCTTGTCAGCATACATTTAGCAAAATTTCATCCTGGCTGTTTTGTATTTTTCTGTCAGGTGTGGAGCCCCTTCAGGTCTTCTTCAATAGAGACCATTATGGTTCAAAATGGAACATATGCTACGAACATGGGCTGATGTACTTTAACCTCGGTGACCTCAGAGTTCAGCCTGAATAGAGTTGGATGGTTTCTTTAGCTTTTTTCTACTATGTGCATGAACATTTACCTTTCATGTTGCTATACTGTCAAAGTTTATGCTTAATGCTTTGCTCTGATCATGTCTTTGCAGCAATTACTGCAGCTTGTGGCTGTAGCCTTGCTCCTCTGCAGCTGATTAATTCATGGCTTGCATCAGCTGTCTAACCCTCATATACTCTGTTCATTTGTAGCCTTTGGTCTCAGCATTCCAGTATTATGTTTCAATAGCTTTTTCTGCTTTCACATCAGCCTCTCATCCCTTATGGATTTAGTACCAAGAGGATAATCAAGTTTTTGCCTGCCTTGTTTCTACCTTCAGTCCGGCTCTCACCTAGTCTGTGGAGGATTTATCTGTTTGACAGCTGCTTCCCCAAGAATGGGCGTACTGGGTTTTGGGTTATTTTGGATTATTCTCACACCATCACACTCTTGTATTGTTTTTTCTTTATCTAGGTGTGTTAAAATCAACCTGCTCAAACTCTCTTATCATCACCTTAGTGTAGAATCCCCACTGACCAGTTTGGAAGCACTCTCTTAACACCCAACCAACTATCTCTGAGTTGCTGCAACATTTTATGGATCATCTTTTAAGAGTAGATCTCTTACCACTGTGATTCACACATAGAACCCAGTTGCAGAGATGAAGGCGGCCTCTTACTTCAACCCACCACAGATTCTTTCAGCGATACACTTTGTGAACCTATATTGTAGAAAGTTAATTATTGGGTCTAATCAAACTAACTTGGTTCCTCACATACACACCTGATCTTGTAACTGCGGAGATCATTGGAGTAGAATTGACTCATTGTAAAGTTGAGGAAAGCAGTTTTAGAGGTTTTAGCTGTGCTGGAAGTAGCCATTGGAAGATGGGCACTGTGGTCACAAACGGATAGACATGGTCAGTAGAAATACTCAGATAGGCTGACGTGTTTAAACAAAGCTCAAATGGTACTACAGGGACCGAAGTGTGTCAAAGAAATATCTCCCTTACTTTCACGCAACCACCAGTTTGAACTGTTGACACAAGGCTAGATGGATCCCTGCTGTCACTTTGTTTGACCCTACTCTCTGAATTTTATGGCTGAAATCGAGATGCCTTGAACCAAACAATTGTCCAATCTGTTATTGTCTACTTTTGACAAGTCTGTGTAAATCATAGCTTTAGTTTCCTGCTCATGGGTGACAGCAATGGCGTCCGGTGGGGTCGTCTTTTGCTGCAGCCCATCTGCTTCAAGATTCAAGTGCTGTTCATTCAGAGATGGAGTTTTGCTCATCTTGACTGCAACAATTGGTTAAATGAGCTACTGTTGCCTTTCTAGAGAATTTCTTAACAAGTCTGTCCCTTTTCCTGTGATCTCGGACAATAACTTGGCATTTTCAACTATGAATTAGAACCAGTTGTCTTATATCCAACAGTTTGAAAGCAACAGAAGACAGGTCTATGGCAACAGATGATCTGATACTAATGGACAAAACAGAGAACTATTAATGCTGGGTAGGATGATCACTGGAATGTTACAGGTGACTTAATTCGTGAATGAGAAACAGCTTAAGAGAGCATGGAGCTCAGGCACTGAGGAAAAGGTACTAACAAAACATGAGTCAACACTATAACCAGAACACAAGAAATAACTGGAACACCACAAAAACACAAACATTTGGAAACTAAACTTCAGCCTAAATGAGCATGATGAGCATGGGAAAATCCTAGTAAATCATCAGTTGATTAAATACTTCCATTTTCTTCTCCATTCTGATGCTCAGCAAGTGTGCTTCACCATATCTAGATGCCTAAATGAATTAAGTTGCTGCCTGGTACCTAATAAAATGGAAAAGGAGAGCAGTTTGGACAGTTACTTTTAGCAGCATCACTTTTCAGACAAAATTAAAGAGCTGTTACAACAAACTATAAGGGAAACAGGAAGATTTATCCACGTCTTCACACAGGAATCTCTTATAACTGTACGGTTAAATTTGGTTAAAAGTTCTGGCTTCAGTCCTGCTGCTACAATTTAATGGTGGTTGTTCTAATTTTAATGAAATACCCATGAGTTCTCTTTTTCTTTTTCTTCTTCTGACTCAATATTTGGAATTTGACCTCATTTCTTGTTCTGGGATTTTGGGAAAATAATTCTCCTGACACACCCTGTCATCTCTTAGCTCTCATATATTCCCCTCTCACCCCACCAACCTTCAGGCAATGCACCTGGGTACAACTCATGCATGCAAAGAAACATGGATACCGACATTCCCCCCTGCATATAAAAAAATACTAAATGTATACCTTTACACACAAACTATACCACTTCGTTGATTAACAGCCGGCCAGACTTTGTGTTAACCCCTGAGTTTCTTCTTTAGAGCTCCCAACCTCTGTCGTCAGGTGGTCTCCCATTAGGTGCTATAAAAGCTATAACACCATGGCCCCATGGGGAATGACATATATGCACACTCAACTTGAAAATCTCTGAGAGACACGCAGCGGGATTGATCTCCCTCTGCAGTATTGATTAGCCAACCCCCAACTCAGACCAGAAGATACCAGCTGTGTTGAACCGTTTGTTTCCTGAAGCATCCCCCTCCTGAGAGGAAGATGAAAATAATGATGCCGCAGGCTTCTTCTTTCAGAGAAATTCTGCAGGCTGCAAAAGGGCAGGAAGTCCACAGGGACACCACTGAGGAAGGTCCCTCTAAGCTCTTTTTAACCTCTGCCCTCTGTCCTGCTTATGTACCATTGTGCTTTTTTGGTGCACTACATACAGTAATAAGGATCACTTGTGTCTTTTTGGTGTTTTCTCCAACTTTCCTTTTGTTTCTAAGCATTTCAGAGCTCAATCTCCAATAACATCAAGGTCATACTGTTGGTTGGACAGTTTTATTGTGTTTTATAACTCCAGAACAGAGCAGTTGTTTTCATTTTTTTATTAAAAAATAATTTTACTTTCTTATGCAAAGCTACAAGTTGAATCTCAGCATAAAACCATATTGCAAAGCTGTCTAATCTACACTACTATTAACTTTCCTTAACTGTTCAGGTTAATCACAAGCCTTTTATATGGTCTTTTCTTCAATAAAATTTGAATATGTTGCCAAAGCTAAAACAAAAGTAAAATTATGGAGGGATGGTAACGGAAATAGAAAATGTTTATTCAAAAAATCCTGAATTTATGAGGCAAAGACAAATAAAACCAGTTATTGGCCATAGTCAGAAACTAGCATAGGCACAAAAAAAACAGACTGGGTGACAAACGTTTTTTATTAATGTCCTTATCAATATTGGTTTTATTTTATTTTATTGAAATTTCTCACGATTAGTTATTTGCCATTACATGTCCCATCTTCAATACTTCAACAGATAAAAAAAATCATGTCCTATAGATGTTTGAAGGCCCAGTAGCTAGTGCAGGGAAATAACACACTATATTCTATCAGTAGGTATTGCATGTTCTAAATAAGTATTGTGACTGAGTTAACTCATCCATGTTCAGAATGCTGCTGGATCGTTTTTTCTCTACAGGTATTTTGCCCAAATCGCAGATTCTACACGCCAGCCTCCATATGCCTCTCCAAAATTGGGTTAATTGTTAAAACAGCTGCTGTGATAGCCAGACAATATATCACCTAGAAGATGTAGTTTTGTTGTTTGTTTTTAAGATGTGTCTTACTCAGCAAATACAGATACGGACTTCAGTAAACTTGTGTTCCTCATGCTGGTGATGTTGTCATGATTGGCTGTTCTAGGCTGATGCTAGCATGTTTACTCTCTGTTTTGAGGTTACTCATTGCTTCAAACATATTTAACAGCAGTCGTAGTTAATTGTTGGTGAACAAATCTTAAAAAGCTTCTTAAACTAGTAGACACCTGCCTCAGCACATTGCACAAAGCAGGTTACATGACACAGAAAGACAGGAAGTTGTAGCGACCAATATAGTCTCTCTTTCATTATGAACATTATTGTAACGAGTGAAAAATACTTAGATTGTTCAGGAAAACCATTTGTTAGAACAAAAAAAATGTAACGAAATATAACGCAGTTTTAAAAGCCGCACATGCAAAAACAGACAGTTCATAACAACATGTAGTGCGTATTGAGTTAAGTCAAGTAGGTATTCCTTACAAGAAAATAAGGTCATATTTGTGCATTTTAAAATGATACTGATCATTTAAAAATATCTTGATCAGGGATTGACACACCCTTTACTTTTTTCCATTGCTGCATGAGATAAATGCAAAAAAGTCCGTAAATGCATAAAGAAATGTTGGACAAAACCTAAATAGAAATAAATATAGTTATTACTACCAATTACTCGTACTCGTACTTGTACTCATCGTCTTCCGCTTATCCGGAACCGGGTCGCGGGGGCAGCAGACTCAGCAGAGACACCCAGACGTCCCTCTCCCCAGACACCTCCTCCAGCTCCTCCGGGGGGAGCCCAAGGCGTTCCCAGGCCAGCCAAGAGACATAGTCCCTCCAGCATTTCCTGGGCCGTCCCCTGGGCCTCCTCCCGGTGGGACGTGCCTGGAACACCTTCCGAGGAAGGCGTCCAGGAGGCATCCGGTATAGATGCCCGAGCCACCTCAACTGGCTCCTCTCGATGTGGAGGAGCAGCGGCTCTACTCCGAGCCCCTCCCGGATGGCCGAGCTCCTCACCCTATCTCTAAGGGAGTGCCTGGCCACCCTACGGAGGAAGCTCATTGTAGCCGCTTGTATCCGGGATCTCGTTCTTTCGGTCATGACCCAAAGTTCATGGCCATAGGTGAGGGTAGGAACGTAGACCGACCGGTAAATCGAGAGCTTCGCTTTTCGGCTCAGCTCTCTCTTCACCACAACGGACCGGCACAGCGCCCCCATTACTGTGGCAGCCGCACCGATCCGTCTGTCGATCTCCCGCTCCATTCTTCCCTCACTCGTGAACAAGACCCCGAGATACTTGAACTCCTCCACTTTAGGCAGGAACTCCCCTCCAACCTGAAGAGGACAAACCACCCTTTTCCGGTTGAGTACCATGGCCTCTGACTTGGAGGAGCTGATCTTCATCCCAGCCGCTTCACACTCGGCTGCGAACCGCCCCAGCGCATGCTGTAGGCCTTGGCTAGAGGAGGCCAGCAGGACCACATAATCTGCAAAAAGAAGAGACGAAATCCACTGGTCCCCAAACCAGACCCCCTCCGGCCCTTGGCTGCATCTAGAAATCCTGTCCATAAAAGTTATGAACAGGACCGGTGACAAAGGGCAGCCCTGCCGGAGTCCAACATGAACCGGGAACAGGTCCAACTTAGTGCCAGCAATGCGGACCAAACTCCTGCTCCGCTCGTACAGGGACCGGATGGCCCTTAATAAAGGGCCCCCGATTCCATACTCCTGGAGCACCCCCCACAAGGCATCATGAGGGACACAGTCGAATGCCTTCTCCAGGTCCACAAAACACATGTGAACCGGTTGGGCAAACTCCCATGAGCCCTCGAGTACCCTGTAGAGGGTATAGAGCTGGTCCAGTGTTCCACGGCCGGGACGAAAACCACACTGCTCCTCCTGAAGCCGAGGTTCGACTATCGGCCGGACTCTCCTCTCCAATACCCTGGTGTAGGCCTTACCAGGGATGCTGAGGAGTGTGATCCCCCTGTAGTTGGAACACACCCTCCGGTCCCCCTTCTTATGAAGGTGGTGGTCCCCCTTCTTATGAAGGGGGACCACCACCCCAGTCTGCCAGTCCAGAGGCACTGTCCCTGACCGCCATGCAATGTTGAAGAGGTGTGTCAACCATGACAGCCCCACAAAATCCAGAGATTTGAGGTACTCAGGGCGGATCTCATCCACCCCCGAAGCCTTGCCACCGCGGAGCTTTTTAACCACCTCGGTGACTTCAGCCTGGGTGATGAAAGAGTCCAACCCCGAGTCCCCGGCCTCTGTTTCCACCAGGGAATGCGTGATGGCAGGATTGAGGAGATCCTCGAAGTACTCCTTCCACCGCCCGATAATGTCCCCAGTCGAGGTCAGCAGCCTCCCACCCCCACTATAAACAGTGTTGGCGAAGCACTGCTTCCCCCTCCCGAGGCGCCGGACGGTTTGCCAGAATCGCTTCGAGGCCAACCGGTAGTCCTTCTCCATGGCCTCACCGAACTCCTCCCAGGGACGTGGAATATTACCAATTAGTCATATGAAATTAATCATTAGTCAGTTAAAGACATTTTCAAGGAATTTGCATACCCTTTTAGTCTGTATGCATTATTTATATTATATTTACATCTGAAAGCCACTTGCAAATAATCTAACAAAGGCATGAATGTGTCTGATATGCAGGAGAAGAATTCCTCCAATGTTTCTACTTCATAAAAACAGCTTTAGCTTGAAATAAAATACAAGGAAATAAGGTCATATACAGAATATAGAACACATGCTCATTTGGTATCGCCACTGTGGATACAGTGCCTTGCGAAAGTATTCGGCCCCCTTGAACTTTTCAACCTCTTGCCACATTTCAGGCTTCAAACATAGAGATATAAAATTCTAATTTGTTGTGAAGAATCAACAACAAGTGGGACACAATCGTGAAGTGGAATGAAATTTATTGGATGTGTCGAACTTGTTTAACAAATAAAAAACTGAAAAGTGGGGTGTGGAATATTATTCGGCTCCCTTGCGTTAATACTTTGTAGCGCCACCCTTTGATGCAATTACAGCTGCAAGTCGCTTGGGGTATGTCTCTATCTGTTTTGCACATTGAGAGACTGAAATTCTTGCCAATTCTTCCTTGCAAAACAGCTCAAGCTCAGTGAGGTTGGATGGAGAGCGTTCGTGAACAGCAGTCTTCAGCTCTTTCCACAGATTCTCGATTGGATTCAGGTCTGGACTTTGACTTGGCCATTCCAACACCTGGATACGTTTATTTGTGAACCATTCCATTGTAGATTTGGCTTTATGTTTTGGATCATTGTCTTGTTGGAAGATAAATCTCCGTCCCAGTCTCAGATCTCTTGCAGACTCCAACAGGTTTTCTTCCAGAATGGTCCTGTATTTGGCCCCATCCATCTTCCCATCAATTTTGACCATCTTCCCTGTCCCTGCTGACGAAAAGCAGGCCCAAACCAAGATGCTGCCACCACCATGTTTGACAGTAGGGATGGTGTGTTCAGGGTGATGAGCTGTGTTGCTTTTACGCCAAACATATTGTTTTGCATTGTGGCCAAACAGTTCGATTTTGGTTTCATCTGACCAGAGCACCTTCTTCCACATGTGTCTCCCAGGTGGCTTGTGGCAAACTTTAAATGAGACTTTTTACGGATATCTTTGAGAAATGGCTTTCTTCTTGCCACTCTTCCATAAAGGCCAGATTTGTGCAGTGTACGACCTCAGCTGTAGATCTCTGCAGTTCATCCAGAGTGATCATGGGCCTCTTGGCTGCATCTCTGATCAGTCTTCTCCTTGTTCGAGATGAGAGTTTAGAGGTACGGCCGGGTCTTGGTAGATTTGCAGTGGTCTGATACTCCTTCCATTTCAATATGATTGCTTGCGCAGTGCTCCTTGGGATGTTTAAAGCTTGGGAAATCTTTTTGTATCCAAATCCGGCTTTAAACTTCTCCACAACAGTATCTCGGACCTGCCTAGTGTGTTCCTTGGTCTTCATGATGCTCTCTGCACTTTGAACAGAACCCTGAGACTATCACAGAGCAGGTGCATTTATACGGAGACTTGATTACACACAGGTGGATTCTATTTATCATCATCAGTCATTTGGGACAACATTGGATCATTCAGAGATCCTCACTGAACTTCTGGAATGAGTTTGCTGCTCTGAAAGTTAAGGGGCCGAATAATATTGCACGCCCCACTTTTCAGTTTTTTCTTTGTTAAAAAAGTTTGACACATCCAATAAATTTCATTCCACTTCACGATTGTGTCCCACTTGTTGTTGATTCTTCACAAAAAAATTTAAATTTTATATCTCTATGCTTGAAGCCTGAAATGTGGGAAGAGGTTAAAAAGTTCAAGGGGGGCGAATACTTTCGCAAGGCACTGTATCTAATGAGCATAAAAAAGCAATTAACACATCTCTTATGATGAGTAGGTCACCGTTTTAGTCAAATGCAGTGAAAAGCTGAATTTGTGCATATGATGAAAATTGAAAAAAAACTGTAATCAAAGAACAAAAATAAAAACCAAGAGATTGGCATTCAATCTGGAAAAAGGAACTGGACAAAATGTAAGGCTTAATATCAAGCTGGGATTGGACAAAATAAATTGGGTAGAAAGTATGTGCAAAGGTAAAAATAAACTAAAATGAAAAACAGGTGCAGAAGAAAGGGCAAACTGAAACTAGGTTTAGGAAAAAAGCCACAAACAAAAATATAAAAGTAAAAAATATTCCAAAGTAAAACAAGAAGTCAAACAGCATAAATATATGAGTATCCTAAAACTAATGTGTAAATAACAAAGTTCATATAAAAACAAAACCTAAAACATGAGAGAACACATGCAAAAACCCTGGATACAGAATTAGCAAGAATGCTTTTCACATGCGAAATTTGCTTTCACTGTCCAGGTGCAGCTTCCTGTTCCACCTGAGCTCCTCAAACATCTGTCTGATCTGACAGACTCCTGCTTGGGTTTCAGACACCCGTCCATCTCCTCTCTCTGCTGCGCTGCAGTTTCTTTCTTCCCTTTGGCCTTGCTGTGTTTTTGACAAGCTAGCATGCTCAAAGGGCACTTTCAAGCCTTCAAACTTCATAAATATAGAACCAGAAATAGATATAGGGACAGCAACAGAGAAGGAAGAGAAGATAAATCGTGGGTATATGAGAGAAGTGTAAAAAAAAAGAAGTAGAAAGACAGATTGAGAGCTTGAGAAGAGAGATATGAGCTCTCTGTGGCACAATACAATAAAGTGTGAAAGGTTCTTCCTTTGCTGGATGTCCACCCCTCAGGGGCTCTGTGACAGAGTGCTGCAGAGTCCTACTTAAAAAGCACAAAATGACAGGAGCCATTTCTATCTTTCTCTCTCTGTGGCCCTTCAGGAAAAGATGAGTAGAGGGGTTCGTGTCAGAGAGTGACAGAGAGAAAGAAGGACAGGATAAAGCAAAAAGAAAAATAAAGAGAGGGTAAGCCCCTGGGGTCAAGTAAATCATGCCTGCATTGAACAGGAGAGTCCCGGAGGATCCTGAGTGGGAGGACAGGTGTCCATAGTACTCTGGGACAAAGGTTATTTTCAAGCTCAGCTCATCCTACACAAACCACAGACAGAGGTGGAGCTGAAATGACCCAGAAAAAACAGTTTTCTCCTGCAGTAGGCTACCTCATTACAATGTAATAGCTCTATGCTCAATATTCGGTCTACTTTTAAATGCAGAACACTGCAGTGAACAAATAATGGGAACAAGAGGGGATGCGAGCTACCTTTATAAACAACTTACCTCTGATTATTCTGACGCCCATTGTCTCTCACTGTGTTTTCTGTTCAACTCATAAAGAAGAGAGGCAGCTGTCTCAGTGCACTCCCCAACAACATTAGCATAGTAATAATTCAATGAACACAGTTATGCTGGAGAAATAAAACATTTCAAGCTCACAGAGAAATTCTACCAAGACATTCAGGTATTACACATGAACAATATGAAAAAAGGCAAAATTTTATTCACAAATCTTTCAAGAAATCCAATTTAAGCCACCATCACTTTGGTGTCTGAGGGAGAATCAGCATGTGCTTGCTGTAGTATTTGATTAAAGTTGTAAATAAACAAGAGAAGGATAAAAAAGCATGCAAAGCAATGGTAATTAAGCACAGATTTTTACATAAGGATTTTACACAAATATGTTTTTAAAAAGTGTACTTAAAAACACTGTATTTAGGTTAATATAGTTACACAAGGCAACAAGGGTTAACACAGAGCCGAAAAAGTCCTTGAAAAAGACACAGACAAAAAAAATCCTAAAGCACTTATCTCAGACTCAATGCATGGCTATTGTGCTTTGTTTAGATTTCATCATGCTGGTGTTGAACAACATCCCTCTGTTTACATTAGATGTTACTGATTAAGACAAATCATAAAGACATACAAGATGATAAAAAGATCTAGAATGCCCTAACTTTAGGAATGTATAAAACAAAAGACAAGCAATCATACTCTGTAGAAACTGAATTAGCTAAGCGCAATTCTGCAACGTCAACAATCCAGATGGATGCAATTCCTGATTCTTATGTATGAACGGAAAATCCTATCTAAACCAACCTGGCAAAGTTATAACCGCTTTGCTTCTGAAATCATAACTTTACCGTGATTCACCACATGCTTGGTTCCATTCCATTAGCTAAACTCAGGCCTTATTGCCTGATCTCTGGAAGCAAGAAATCAGTTGAAAAGAGCCTGTCTCACAACATGAAATAGATTGAAACATCTCCAAAAGCAACACAGCATTTCCTGATCTAAAGAAATTCAAGAACAGATGAGAAACAAAGTCATTGATATCTATCAATCTGGAAATGGTTACCAAGCTACCAGTGAAATGCAGTGTGTGTAATTATCCACTAATGGAGATAACATGGAACAGCGGTATACCTTTCTGGGAGTGGTCAGTCCACCAGATTTACTCCAAGAACATACTTTTTGTTTTTCCACAGTAAATGATAACCTGACCATTTTGGGATTAAGATTAAATGCTCTATAGACAGTTTATGAGCTCCCCTGCATGGTTAAATTTTTATTAGCCGAATTACACACAAACAAAAAGGGTCAAACCGGCCTGCTGCTTGAGCCACTTCAAGCATGCTGAGGCGAGGGAAGCTCTCATGTGCCATGTAAAACAAATTTGTACCACTGCTAAGTAATTATGAATAAAGCTGAATAGACCTGTGTCTCAAACGTCACCCAACATTAGTATTGCAAAATCTCACCCGATGCTACAGGAAGATTTGCTCACCAAGGGCCGTTGGATTCTCCAAACTGAAACTTAAGACTACACTCAGGGTCTGATTTATTATATTTTAACTGTAACCATATTTGTGATTTGTCAGACTACTTCACTCTGTATAATAACACTGAACTTTTACAATAATACTGCACAAAGCCACATTTGTGACCCTTAATTAGGTTATTGCTGCTGCACTATGTGTACTTTTTCTTTAATTGCATGCTGTTAGTTCTTTTTTTTATACCGAGTCAAACGGTTCTTTTTATCTCAGGCATTTCATTGCATTGTGGACTTTTTTTTTTACCTCCATATGACACAAACCAAATAAAAAATACAATGAATTACAGTGTAATAACAGCGTAGGCTGCCAGTAAAACTATAGGAATTGAGCAACAATAATAAGCCACACACAGAAATGAAAGTTGAGTAGCAATTCTTACAATGATACACAGCAAAAAGAAAAATGGCCATGGCGTAATTCAAAATACCCCAAAAGTGAAAAAATAAAGGTCTTCACACACAATTAACATTAAAACTGGGGCCCTTATGAAACAGGAGGTTATTGCAGGTGCACCTTTTTTGTAAGGTTTGTGCAAATGGTCTGTGTATGTATATCTGTGTGCACTTGTTTATCTCCCTCTCTGCGTATCTTCTCCAAGGTCCTCTTTCTTCGCCATCTGCCTCAATTGGGATCTCATCAGGTCCTCTGTTTTTTTTCCTATCCACTCAAAACCTCACCTATAGATAATACATCTATTGCTTTCTGTTCTTGGATCCATCATGATAGGGTTCAATATCTGTCAAATGTTCTTGTGAGTTTGAGGTGCCCACACCAGGACCAGACTTCAGATTTCACTCAGTTTAACTTAATTCGACCAGTGCAGACAAAATAATGAAACAGGTGAAAAACCTTCAAAACAGAAAACAAAGATAAGTTCATTTAAATGCAATGCAATCAATAAAGATAAATATTTCAACAAGATCATGTTAATACAATAGTATGTTTAATCTAAAATTGGAAATGTTTTATTTCTAAGCAAAATATATGAAATTCTATAGGAAGTATATTTAATTTATAAAGAAAAAATCTTTGAGTAAACATTTTTAGCCAAATTTGATCTATTTTTATACATTTTAAAATTTTAACTAATGTTTAAAGATGAATTTGGGTTTCTACTTAATTTATACCAACCAGGTGAAAACACAACTGATTTAGCATTTTTATCTCAACTGAATACTTATTTTAAGGCCAAATACATATATATTTAAACCTTTACTCAGAACACAGCAGTCAAACTTCAAATATTTGCCCAACAGAAAAATACAAATACATTTTCTTCACCCAAACAGAGATTCCAAAGTGCATAAAAAAAGCAAAAGTCAGCTTACCGATAGTCCTTTTAAAATCAAAGTCCTATTTTTCCTCGCAGTCTTTGTGCCTTTCTTGTTGCTGCCATCTGTTCAGCTAGGTTTCAGTCAAAACTGGCTTGCTCTGCATCCATGGCCTTTAAATAGGAGCTGCTGATTGCCCAAATTCAGCACACCTGGTGGAGTGCTCATGGCACACTGCTGTGCAACTGCTTACAGCATGTCTGCTTGTATAATGGCATGTAGTTCCAATAAAGATGGGAAGACAGGTCGCCGCCACAACATCAAACACTGTGAGGACTATGTATTCAAGTACTCCCATCACTTACTGTTTATGTTAACAGTGTTTTACAACTTTACATTACTAAACAATAATATGATGGGTTATCATAATCATAAAATGCTGCCCTTTCCTACACGTGTTGAAGTCAAAAGAGAAAGCAGGCAGAGAGAATATCCCTCTATCTTGCCTCTGCGCTGATAGGGTGAGCATGACCTGCGTGGTCCCTGATTGGTTGTCTCACATACACTTGTGTTGACTGAGTGGTTTGTTTAAATGCAGTGGAACGTGTTAAACATAGCTGACGACAAAATTCAAGAAAATAAAAACACTACTTTTAGTCAGTTTTAATTAGTGCATTTCTTTAACCTGGGCTACATAACCAATTGGTGGCATTGAAATATAATTTTCTGATGGTATGGAATCCTTTAATATAAAAGAATAAATTAAATTAGACAGTGGTATCAAGTGGTATCAAGGAAAAGTAATGTACCTGGCCATACCGCAACAGAACACTATGAATTTCACCCCACAGATCTCCAGTACACAGAGAATATACAAAACAGTAGCGCATGAAAAGCAACACACATTTCATCACAGGACTTGATGTTCCTCAAAATCTCTTCATCTTCCTTGAGTTAAGACCCAGGTGGTTTTCAAAACATCAGCATAAAGGACAATATGGGAAGCATGACAGCAGCTTTACTAAAGGCATCGTCTTAATGTTAGTTGTTGTTACGGTAACTTTAAAGAAGAAATTATTCTTAAGGTTCAGGTAAATATCTATCTGTGGCTCGGGGTTACAGATTTGGGAATGTTGTCTCTCTTCTTCGTCCTCTATTTTACCCTCACCAATTCTGACAGTCAGACAGTCAAAGAGTGAAGGGTCCTGTGGAGTTCATCAGCTAGTGAATAATAAAAGCTCCACATTGCACTGGGCTGTCTATCTGCTCTAAGAATGTCTTGTCTGTGACATGAATATGATTTCTGCTGCATGTGTGTATGCGTCTGTGCATGCATGCAAATGTGTCTGAGTGTCCTGACTATGGTAACATTATGAATTATTCACTGCTTACCAACGAAGAAGCATTTAGGCTCCCAGGAGTGGAGCACAGAAGGATGCCTCACCTCTATCTTCAAGCTCTTTCAGTGTCTTCCACATTTCCTATTCACCTCCTTTTCACTTTCGTCATGATTCTCATCGATTTAGTTGTTGGTGCTACCAAAATGCTTTTCTTGAAATATTCCTTATTGTAGTACATCTTTTATATCTGTGTGTCTGATTCTGCTGAACTGGATGAAAAACCATCTGCATATGATAAGTTGATGGTTGGGTTTCAGATCTTTCTCTTTGAAGCTACGATCATTTAATTAGCATCACTCCACTGACTGGACTCAGACGTTCACAAATACCCACACAAGCAGAAATTCCTAAAAGGCAAATTAAATCTTCTTATGTGAATAGAAAATGTTGCATGCAAACGCAGACACACATATTGGGTAAAACACAGTTAATACACCCACTAATCAGACTCCCATTAGCAAGAGGAGGCTTTCACACCTGGGGACAAAACTCCCTTCATCTAATTGGTCTGCTGAGAAAAAGGCTAAGCATTTCACATCTGCTGAGATACAACACACACACACACATTCACTATTACACACACATGCAATAACCCTAAACTAATCGCTGAGCTCCTTGGGCAGTGTGCACAGTACCATTCTTTCTTTATCCATTCTTTATCCCCTGGTTCATCCCTCTCTTTCAGCTCCATCGGTCCCAATTACCACAGCCAGGGACCCTGATCCCTGGAACACTACCCAAACACACCGGCACAGACGTTTACACACCTAAACACATGAATACAGTGTGCAAAGCGTGTGTGCTCTTTCCTCGTCATAACAACACCAAAGGTCAAAGCTGTTTTAGCCTATTCGTATAACCCCTTTGAGCTCATAGTGTTTTGCTAAGTTTTTGTATGTGCGTTTTCGGAGGAGGGTAGTTTCCCATCCGGTGCAGCCGCTGGGTTGCATATTAAACAAAGCCTGTTCATAGCTATCCTAATCCTTTCCCATAGCCATCCCTGAATGCACGCTCTCTCACATATACACACGTTTTGGAACAGATGTTGGAGTCCAGTGCTCAGTGCCACATTTTGTCCTCTGATAAAAGAAAGAATTGAAGATAAAGCACACATACAGGCACACACTGCTGCAAACACTAGTTTGCTGTTATCTTCAGTCCCAGATGGCAAGTTGCTGTCAGACCCTAAAAAGCCTTATCTAACTATTATGTAAATTTTTTCAATGTTATGTTTATTTTCAGCCTATGAATAAAATTGTGATTGTTGTTGAATGGTTTGTGAACTGGTTTTGAAAAAAATGAACGAAAATCTGACAAGGATACAAAACAGAAGAGGATTTTCCTGAGGTCACCAATGGGGTGCAACGTACCACAGGGCAGCACGGCTGTAAACATGACAAGACAATGGCTTTCTGTAATAAAGATAGTAAGGAGGAGAATTACAGCCAGAATACCATGATTTGTTTGAAGGGCATGATTAAGAGAATGTTAATATTGCTGTCTTCACACATGAGGGGGTGTGGCTGTGCATGTATGAAACACAACAATGGCAAGCTTAAGCTGACTGAGCAGCTGAAGGCTGATCTAGATGATCTATATGACAGCATTATTATTTTAATTGATCATTTTTACTGATGCATAGTTATGTAAATAAACAGCATGGAGTCTTCTCAAACAGAGATGGTATTTACTGCATGCTCCTAAACTCTGTCACTTATGATAACAGGAATGTGCTGAGAGTGTATTTCTTCATTTATTATAATTAGAGCAAATGAAGCCATTGTCATCACTTACCCTTTTTCTAGGATTTTCATTCAGCATTTGTTTCATGTTTTTAATCAGCCCGTCAGTTACCATTCACTACTCATCCCTCCCGGTATACATATGACCGTCTTCCAATCGATTGTGAGCTTCTTTGTTCACCTCTGTTTTTTAGACATTATCTCGTTTGCAAATAAAATGTTGTGTTTCATTGTCTAGCTTCAGTGACATCCCTGCCCCTTTCATGTAGAACCAGCATCAAATCAGTACATGTGCAACCACCTAAATGGATGTACATTGCCTTATTTGACTGTAAATAAACTGAGTGAGTGCAGAGAAGACAGATGCTCTGTAGAGCTGTTTCAGAAACAGATCTGCCTGTTTCAGTATTAGAAAGACACACAAACAGCACAGGAAACACTATTCTTAAATCAATTTAAGTTTTTTCTACCCAGACCTCTGAATTTTTGTTTAGCTTGGTAAAAGGTGAGGCATCACAGAGATGTAGGTGAGAAATAAAGTTTTGGGTCATCTGTACACAAGCAAATGAAGTCTGTGCAATCAATCGTTTAACTCTGTTTAAAAAATAAGGAAGGTAAATAATTATAAGTATTACAATTTGTGTTCATAGCTGTTTCCTCATCAAATTATGAATGAGCTGGAAAATGTAAAATTATTTATTGCTTTGCTATTACTTATATGAGCATGACCCCCTGTAGATTGATGCACCATCACTTTCATGGAGGTCTGTGTGTCTGTGTGCGACACTGAGCAATAGACATAATTACCTCAAAATAGGTCTGCACTCTCGAGTCATCACTTATTGAGATTATGTCCCCGAACAATTTTATGCATCAATACATGTACACACACATGAAAACACTCATGCTGAAACAAAAGAGATTTGTGAAGGGTTTGGAGCTTTTCAACATAGTGCTTCAGAAACTGAAAATAATTTCGATC
>JAHHUM010000208.1:0-74302 GCA_036173005.1 Crenichthys baileyi
CCCCCCGTCTTGTTCCGGTACCAAAAAAAACTCAACCATCAGTCCTCAATGAGTTTAGACCTGTTGCCCTGACATCCATCATGAAGGTCCTAGAGAGACTCCTGTTGGTCCACCAGAGTAAGCAAACAATAAACTACCAGGACCTCAGTGGAGTTGGAATTGAAGATGCCATCATACACCTGCTTCAACAAACCCACTGTCATTTGGTTAAAACCAGCAGCACTGTGATGATCAATTTCTTTGTTTTCTCCAGTTCATTTAACACAATTCAACCTGATTTTCTCGTCAGGAACTCCTGAAGACTCAGGTGGAGGCCTCAACAATCTCCTGAGTCAAAGACTACCTGACAAACAGACCACAGTTTGTGAGACTGAAGGGTTGTTGTTAGAGTTAGAAAGCTGATAAACACAGACAAGTGTAAAAGAAGACACAAGGTGAACCAAGTAAGTTTGACTCACAAGGGTGAGACAGTCCTCTGCCAAAACAGCGACTTCCTTCTCACAAACGGAAAATCCTTGCACCAGCCTTTTCCCATATACCATATATGGTACAAGCTTGTCATGTCCAGGGAGTGATCCACTCCAGACCGCATTCCTTAACCTTCCACAAACACTGTTTCACGCTAAATAAGCAATCATAGGAATTAGAAATCATCTTAGTAGAACTTCAGACATTAACATGATTTAAACTAAACAATGATAACTTATATACAATTTTCCAACAATTCTTTCCTGTGTATTATTGGTTAGTTTAATATCACATCCATGTATACACTTCCAAAAAGCTTTATGCATACACTTCATTAAACATTAAACTATTGTTAAGTTTAGTGATTCCTCCTCCATAGTGTAATCATAGTCCTGGTCCTTGTCCAGAAGCTGGTAATCCTGGGACAACATTGTACCAACAATTCCTCCCACCATCGTTAATATCATTGCTCTGATACAGGGAACAACACACAGAGTAAAAAGGTAGAACAACAATAACACAGCGATGACAGGGGTCATGATTTTCAAAAGCAGTTGCCACCACGGTCCTGAAGTAAGCCACAAAACAGTGGACAGTCCTGTAAGAGCTTTTGTGGTTGCATTAACAAACAGTTCCAGTCAATAATCTATAGTTTCCAATCTTAATGTATTTTTCTCTGCCTACCCAGTGGAAGAAACTCATTAAAATCTTCTGTCCATCTCTCCAATGCTTGAATTCATTAGGCAAGTCGGAGCCCCACACACTGTCATGTGGCTTCACATGGATGAGTTCTCTCTTACTCCTATTTAGGGAAGGTTGAACTGAAATTACATAAGTGTGATCAGTGCAAAAAACGGTGCACAAACACCACTCCAACTTGGAGGCAACTGCCAAATAAATGGCAGTTCCACACATCCAGTGAATTCCATCTATTGCATAAGGTCCCTTTAGATCATGGACTTCCCCCCCTGATTCAGCTTGGTGGAAAGAATAATAATAAGTTGTGTTACACATGCACATTGGAATAGTCCCCACTGGAATGGAACCAGTGCCTACAATACAATGAGAAAAAGGGGAAAACCGGGCAAGAAGCTAAAACATAGTTGGACACAGGGGTTTGAAAACACTGAACTTTTTTAAACTCTGTAACATCACTGTTGAAAAATGTTAAAATTTACCCATTCCACGCTGAAACTGGTACTGACCCCAGAAACGCTATTTCTGAAAAGACACTCTTCCCCTTGGTGCTGGTACTGGTCTAGTTTTTCAATCTGGGCGGGCTGGAAGAGATAGGAAGTTCAGTGCATACATAACAACCAGAAATGTTCCTGGACTTCGTTAACAATTTTTGCATATTGGTACAAGCTGTCTCATACAAATGTAATTTTTATATCTTGTATAAGCATTCCATGGAAAATCTTCATTTTTCCACCTTTTTTCATTTTTTTGGAGATATGAGATTGGGGAAATTTTTTGGCATAATATTAAACCACATTTAAAAGGGCAAAAGGTTGAAAAACAAAAACCTAAAATTTTTAAAACAACATCTTTCCTTTACATTTACCTGTCAGTCTCTCCCCTTCTCTCCCCTAAGGGCTAGGAAGGATCGTTGGTTTCTTCACTGACGTTGAGACGAAGCCTCCTCTAAAGGGCAACAACCCCTTTGTAGTCAGACTTTATCACCTCCTAGCCCGTGGGTGGAAAGACTGACATGCTCACCTTTTTACAGTGCGCTTTGGATTTTCACAGCGGTAGGACTTGTCAATAACACTTGGAATGGACCCTCCCACTTTGGACCAGACCACGTTTTCTTCTTAATGGTCTTAATCAGCACCCAATCACCTTCTTTCACGTCACCAGGAACCTATAGGGCTTCTGAAACATCATTTGGCAGATTATTAGCATTTTGTATGTCTCTAAACTGTAATGTCTTCACCATGTAATCTGCTAACGTCGCATCTTGTTGTGGATCTTTTAGGTCTTTTTGTAGAACAGGGATATAATAAGTTCTGCCAAGGTGTTAGTCCACCCTGAGCTGATGGGGTTATTCTCATATTAAGTTTTACTATGTCTAAACATTCAACACAATTTCTTTTTGTTTCTTCCATTGTCTTTCTAAGCTTACTTTTAACTGTCCCATTTGTTCTCTCTATCAACCCTGCACTCTGGGGGTGGTAGCTACAATGATTTTTCAGGTCAATCTTAAAACATTTACCAAGTTCTTGTATGACTTTGTTAACAAAATGTGTGGAATTCCAAATGTGGGTATAATATATATTTACGAAGCCCCTTTTGCCACTGTTATAGCATCTGGTCCTTTGCAAGGAAAGATTTCCTTGGAGGATTTTCCTTGTTCCAGACATGTCAAACAAGATGCACAAAATTTTTCTGAGTAAGTATTAAATCCATATGTAGTGAATCGTTTGTTCACCAGGCCAATCATCCCCCCTGTTGAGACATGGCTCTGCCCATGGCTCACATTTGCAGCCCAGTGGAACATTGATTTAGGTTATATAGGCTTTCCTTCAGGGCATCTAGTAATCCCTTCACATTTACACTCAGCTAATTTAGCTGCTGACAGCACAGCATCTAATAATTTCAGTAATAACTCAGCATTTTTCCATTGTGCTGCCAATTATACCTTTTATTTTACTTTATTATACATAATATGTGCCATCCAATATGTTAATAAGACCTGTATGGTGTCATGATAGGGTTAAATAAAATAAAATTGGATATTCCCTACAAATGTTTCTGTTTGGCCATGATAAAGTTGCTCTCTTTTAATCATCTGGTTCCATAACACATTTTGTGGTATTCATCAGCAAGATCATAATGGCTCTGAATGTTCTAGTCTAATCTAGCTTTATTTAGATGTATCTTTTTTTTAATGCAGTAAGTCCTCATTATAATTAAGAATGAGGTCACTATTTTTGTTAGTTGCTATTATTTTAATAATGCTTGGTTCAATTTAGGTTTCATTAGTTCTGAAAAAAAGTCACTCCCAATCAGTTTAGAAGGCTTAATAAAATTGATGAACACAAAAGTGAAGGGCATGTTATGTCTTATAATCTTAGTTTGTCTTACCCAGTTATATAAACACACCGTACAGTTTCAGTCAGCTATAGTTCTTCCCTTTTAATTACACTTTGTATTTATTTCAAGTAACTAAAGTTTGTTTCAATTATCTCAAGTTTTCTCCATTTCAGTCCAGTCCAGTAATTATGTTAAGGTGCATTTCATCTTGTGTTAAATTTGAGTCTAATTTGATCATTCTGAACCTGACTGGAAAAAGTCCAAACATCTGTTAAAATCCTTTTGTTTTATCATAAAGAACTGACCTAATATTATGATGGTACTGTTGAGGATCAGACCTGCTCTTGTAGTCTTTAATTATTATCGTGGCAACCCTTAGGTGGCAAATAGATAATACGTTATTCACTAAATAAGACTGAGCGTCAGACAGTTTAAAATGTTTTTACCCTTCAAGCAGGCGGTCCATGGCTTGGCCAAGACTGTTCCCCAGTTTACCTCTTTTTTTAACAGTTTCCCCAGATCTAAAAACTTAAAGTTCAAATTAGTCTCATATCAGAAACCAATTTAAATTAACTGTACCCTTTTTGTAAAAGAATTGTGAAAAACTGAAGACAGGTCTATGAGCTTTCTTATGTTTATCAGGATTTCAATACAGCTAGAACTATTGCTGTCATTTTATGATTTTGGAAAAATTCTGAAAACCTTATTGAGCTAGAAATTTGGCAGTGATCATCAGAACATCAGACCTTTATTAGCGCTTCTGAGGTCCCTCAAAGACGCTCTACAAAGAAATCAGTCATTTCCATTCACAGACATTCACACACTGACAACTTGACAGCTTGATGGTCTTTAGGATTTTGTGTTTTTATAATGTAAAGCACTTTGAATTGCCCTGCCACTGAAATATGCTATACAAATACATTTTTACTTACTTACTTACTTCTCTATCAGAGCAATTTCATTTCCAAAAATTTGAATATAATTTTCTTTTTATATTCTTAAAATGCACATTGTTTCCTCATAACCCTTTTTGTTTCCACTAGGTCTGTTTTGAATGCTTCGATTCTTTTTTATCCACCAAGAATCAATAAGGTTGTCTTAGCGGGGTCCACCTTGAAGGTGTTGTCTGTTGGGTCCGTCCAGTCTGGAGAAATGTCAGGTTATCATTGTCAGGTCAGTGAGGTTCATAAGTCAGTCAGAACCTTGGTCTTTTGATCTTAGATCGTTTGGTGATTTGGTCTGTGCACATAATGTTTCATAGATCCAGCCTATGATTAGCAAAACTTCCACACAGTGTGATGTTATTTTTGCAGCTTCCACCTATTGCAGAAAAATGCATTGTTAATAAATGAGCTGCATTTCCTAGGAACACTGCATACCACTGTCTTCCTCCTGGATGAGCATCACCTCTGAAAAACTTTCATCATTGTATTAGTCAGTCGTTTCACATATTCACTTAGATCTTTATATTATACCAGTAGGTGAAGTTGTTAGTATCTCATGTAGACTGACATATACTGTTGCACTTGGAGAGGATCTCAGCTTATCCATGTATGCTGCTCTAATGTCTATCATCTCCTAGTTCTCATCAACTTCCCCTTGTCCAGTTGGACAGTTTTTAGCCCAGTGTCCATGTTGTCCACAGGACCAACATTCGTTATTGTCACCTCCTCTTCCTCTGAAAATTCCTATCATTCTACTCTTCTCCCTACTTACTAGTCCTGTATAAAATATGTCATCTTCAGCATATATATATATATATAATATATATATATATATATATATATATATATATATATATATATATAGACATATGTTGTACCATCAAATCAAAACAGAATTCCTCAACGGGCCCCCAACATCTCCCCTATAACAGGCCTCTAAATCAAACGCCTAGTTTTGATCCGGTTTTCCGCATTGCGCTCTACTCTCGGAGGTTGCAGGGGTTTTAGACTGGAATTTGATGGCACCTAATATCCAAATCAGAATTCCCCACGACACACCTCAGCAGTCAACAACTTTATGTTGACTGCTTTAAGGTTTTGGGTTGTCTCACCGAGAGTGCCATATGATTCTGCAGACACACACATGCACCAACACACAATCACTTATAGGCCTAAATCACCTAGAATAGGTTTTTTCGTATTTTTGTGCAACGCTTCTTTCTAGAGTAAGGATTTTTTATTGGAGTCGGCTGCTTTTGAATCTCCTTAAGGGAAATTATGAGAACCATCTAAACTCAAGACCCCTATTTATTATTAGGCCTCTTTAAAAACTGCAGTTCTGTTAAACGCCGAGCATACCGGCTCGGGCACTGTTATGGAAATTCTTTTATTTAGTGCTCCAAAGTATTCCAAAGTGCTGTGAACTTTCATTAACCTCTCTCCTCTGACCTCTGTGTTTAGTACTTATAGAGGAGTTGGTCTGTAAAAACATTACCAGAAGTTTAATGGTTAAAACACATCCTGGAGGGTTGTGTCTGAGGAAGAGCAGATGGCTGTCCTCATAAATAACTTCGTTACCTCTGACCCCAGGTGGGGTCTAGAAGACCATGTCTCCAAACTCTTTTAAGTTGAGGTAACACCCACATACTGTTTAAATAATGTCTGTAAACTGTGCTCTGGGCTCTGTTTCACTTACTCGTCAGTGACAGGGTCTTCAAACGCAGAAATTGAATAAAACTTATAAAGACAAAGTCCGGATTTTGTCTTATTGTGAGTTCATTTCTCTCCCACTTTGATAAGAAAAATTCTATTATAGTACTTATTTAGTGCTAACACCAAGCTTACCGGCTAGCGTATTTCTTTTTATATACTTAGTTGGTTTTGTCTTACCAGTGCGTTCGTTCACTCCGTCTGTTGGAACGCGTTGATCCACCCCCCGTGCCCCTCGGTCGATTTGGCGATTACCAGCACAGAATTCACTGTGCAGGATTTTCGTTCTACAGACGTTCTGGAGGCTGCGCAGACTGAAACCCCACATGCACTGCAGGGCCCCGGGCGACAGATTTCTAGCAAACCGGCTCAGAGGACCAAGAAAATGTTAGTTAGAGAGCTGATAAACACATACAAGTGTAAAATAAGACACAAGGTGAACCAAGTAAGTTTGACTTGCAAGGGTGAAACAGTCCTCTGCCTAAACAGCGACTTCCTTCTCACAAGGAAAAGATCCTTGCACCAGCCTTTTATATACAACTCACATTCCTACAAGCAAAAAGCGAGAATTGGTTCAGTCAATTCTTACAGAGATTTCAACCTATAAGTGTAGTCATTCCCATATATGGTATAAGCTTATCATGTCCAGGGAGTGATCCACTCCAGACCGCATTCCTTAACCTTCCACAAACACTTTTTCACACTAAAAAAGCAATCATAGGAATTAGAAATCATCTTAGTAGAACTTCAGACATAAACATGATTTAAACTAAACAATGATAACTTATACACATTTTTCCAACAGTTGTGTGTCTAACCAGGTATTCAGCAGCACAGGAGCACCACAGGGGACTGTATTGTCACCATTCCCTTTCCCCCTGTACACCTCAGACTTCCAGAACAAGACAGACTCCAGTCATCTTCAGAAATACTTGGATGATCTTGCAGTCGTGGGGTGGATCAGATTTGGACAAGAAGCTGAGTACAGGGAGCTGGTGGATTGCTTTGCGGCATGGTGTGGAAACAACCATCTAATCTTGAACTAAAACAAATGAGATGATTGTAGATTTTAAGAGAAACATGAATAAGTCAAAAACTATTTCCATCATGGGCGAAGAGGTGGAGGTGGTGGAGGAGTATAAATACCTTGGTGTTCACCTGGACAACAGACTGGAGTGGAGATACAACTGTGAAGTCGTCTACAAGAAGGGACAGAGCAGACAGTACCTCTTAAGGAAGCGTAGGTCTTTCGGTGTTTGCAGCAAGATGCTGCATACCTTCCATAAGTCTGTTGTGGAGAGTGTGATCTCTTTTACCATCATCTGCTGGGGTAGCAGCATCAGAGCCAGAAAAGCTCAACAAGCTGATAAAGAAGGCTGGTTGTGTTCTGGGGACTCCTGTGGAACCTCTGGAGAGCATTGTGCAAAGAAAGATTCTTCATAAAATGAAGAACATTATGGAGAACCCTGATCATCCTCTTCATGAGACTGTTGTACAACAACAGGGTGTCTTCAGTCAGAGACTTCTTCTACTGTAAGACAGACCGCTACAGGAGATCCTTCCTGCCCACAGCCATCAGCATCTACAATGGCTCTTTGAAGAAACCTGCATAAAATGAGCTAAAACATTTATTTCCCTTTGGGATGAATAAAGTAATTCTGAATTGAAATTGTATTGAATTAAATTTAATACTAGAAATTCAGCTGTTCTGTGAAGGTCTCAAACATCATCATGACGACCAAGTAACACAGCAAACCACTCAGGGATAAAGTTGTGGAGAAACCACAAACAGGACTAGGTTATAAAACAATATCCTTTCAATATCACACAGTGTTTAAATCAACATATGAAAAAAAAGACTGTAGCACAACTGCAATGCTACCAATACATGATTGTCCTTCTAATCTGTCTGGTTGGGCAATTAGTACACCAACCAAAAAAGCAACCAAGAGGCCCATTGTTATTCCAGAGGAGCTGATCCATGTCACACTTTAAAATATTTAATTCTAAAATAAGTTGAAAACCATGTATTATTTGCTTTGTACCTCACCATATGTACAACTTGTTCAACCACATTACTTCCCAAATCAAATACATTGAAGTTTGTGCTTATATGACAAAGGGGAAATGTGTACTTTGGCATGTCACTGTAAAAATAATTCAGGACTGTTCAGAAAAGGCAAAATAAAACATTGTATGCTGTTAAACTGATAAATGCCTTGACAAGACAAAGGTGGGTTGTTGTGGTCTTGGGCTGGTGTGTTTTTCCAGTATGAAGTGACATTCATTTAAACAACTTTTTAAAGCCTGGGAGAGAATACATTTCACAAAATAACTTTTTTTTTCTGTCCTTCCAATAAATATCTGTCACTGTAGCCATCTGTTGTGGGCTGAGCTTCAGAGATAGTTCCACCTAGCGCAACTTCAGTAGTAAAGTGATGTTTCTTGTCCATTCAGTATAAATAATGCAGGTTTTTCTAATGGATCACTGATTGGAACTGACTTCTTGCAAAGTCAGTCCCTTTGCTGTCAGAGAAATTACATAAACTCAGAGGTGGGTAGAGTAGGAATTGTATTCAAGTTAGAGTAGCATTACCTCAATTTATCTTTAGACAAGGATAGGTAGTCATCCAAAATGTTGATCATGTTAGAGTAAAAGAATATTTGGTGAAAGGGCTACTTGTAATGAAATGGGTAGCTTTTAGATCATAACATCTGATTTAATTTCTGCAAATGATGAAATCACACACTCAAATATATAAAGTTATATGCCTGGTATATATTCCTGGTATTTTAAAGAATAAAAATTAAAAAAATAACAACATAACAAATTCCAAATACTCAAGAAGTAAAAAGTATGTGCAGCAAAACTACTACTATAAGTACATTTTGTAACTAAGAAAATTTAATTAGTTAATATACCTCTGCATATACTTATACACACACTGACCAAAAAAAAAAAATCACCCAGATAGGAGTGTGGCAGTTAAATCAGTGAGCATGTGCAATAGCTGATTCCACACATCTTCAGTCGTGGTAAGATTGAGGCACCTAGTTATCCACTGGAGGACCTCAGACATAGATATTGAATGGACAGGTGTTGCCTTGCCTAAAAGACTCCACTAGGGTGCTATATCAGAAGAGATGAAATCATACCATAATAATAATCATACTTCCCAGTCAGCTCTACGCTCTCCCTAATCGCAAGACATGTGTGACACAATTTCTGTCACCTGTCACCTGCCCAATACGGTTGCTCAGGGTTCTTTGCAGACATCTATGTGAAGAAAAAAAACAACAAAACTTGTTGTTAAGATATATAATGAGCAGAGATCCGTTGTTTCACAGTGTAGATTATTTATCTCTCCAGGACAACAAGGATACAAAAACAGCATTGATTTTTTGGTGAGAAATCATTTAATTTTTTTCTTCTTCATTTCTACTGAGCAGTTTCCATACTGCTTTAGTCTATACATATATACAGACAAACACATATACAAGGCCCCCAGAGTGAATGAAGAATTGAGATTAATCACTAAAAGTGATCTAACATGACTGGCTATTGGTTTCTGCCTCCTAGTCACTGTAACACTCCAAACGCAACCATCTCTGCTCTAGAGTTATAAGCATCCGTTATTGATTAACTCTAGCAAAAGTAGCAAATGCGAGAATATGGTGACATGGTGGATGCTCCAGTAGCTGCCTGAAGAAAGCATCACTTCACTTGTTATGCCACTACTTGTGGTCTACAGTTATATAAGCATACATTATCTAGTGTATGACTTGAATGCACAGTGAATTTCAAACTCAGCTGTAAATAGTTGTGTAGAAGTGCAGCCGCTAGAGAAATAATTCTGGATGGGAGAGCTTAGCTTAACACTACATGTGCGTCACCAACTGATTGACCTGACGCATTTTAAATATTTTCCATGGTCCCTGAGCTCATATAATATAGATTGATTACACTCAGAGTGATACATTGTAAGCAATTAACATAGCTGCAGTAAGTTTGGACTTGAGAAAACATAGCGGACCAAGACCAGCAGATAACATGGCTATCAAAATAATCAGTGACTGTGGAAAAATTACAAAGGAAACCAATATCCTTTATACCTGTGTGTGTAGAATTCCTTGAAGCTCTGATTCTAGCTGCAGTCCACTCCTTGTAAATGCCCACCAACTTCTTCAATTGACCTTGCATTACAATCATCTTAAGGCTGTAATTGCTCCTGTTGCTTATGCACCTTTTTCTACCACACCCTCTCCTTCCACTCAACTTTCATTAATATGCATGGATACATCACTCTATGAACTTCTCCTTCAGAAATGGCCACTGGTAATTTATCCTACTTGTGGTCCAAGGTCAATTCAGCAGTCTTCTTTGTGATTTTGATATTCTAATTGTCTGAAAAACTAAATTTCAATTCAGTTCAATTCAGTTTTTTTATTATAGGGCCTCAATTCACAACTCATGTCATCTCGAAGCATTTTACAAAGTCAGTTTAATCGAATCATACAGATTTCATCTCGGGTACATACATTCCAAATAATCCTAACCATCAAACAGTGCAGTCAAATTCAGTTTATTATTCAAACTGGTTAAAACGTTTTTCTATCTAAGGAAAACCCCAGCAGGGCTGCTTTTACTCGGCTCATTTTATTTTAGAGTTTGGGGGTTTGGCTGCATTGTTGAATACCCAAAAAAAGAAGGGGTCTGTTTTTCCCTTTGGGGCTCTTGTAGTACCATATATTTTAAGTGAGACATTTTAGATGTAGTTATTTTAAGCTCTTTCTGTTCCTCTAATATTTCTGCAATATTCCATGATACAAGGAAAATAAAATGAAAGCAAAAGTTTGTTTAGCTTGACACAGTAAATGATTTTCCTCAACTACCATCACTAAGGAAAAGAGCAAACATATTTAGAAATAATGGCATTCATTTTTTTGCACTGAAATGTATAACAATGTTTAGACCTTACTGAAGCACTGTTATGTGTTATATAGATAATTTTATAAAATATATATAAATATTATATAATAGGGGAAAAAAAATATATATATAATATTATATATATACACAAAATATTTTAAAATATATAATAATATATTAATATAAAATATATATATATTTTTTAAAATATAAAAATATTATATTTATATAATGTTTTTTACTTTTTAAAACTTATATTTTATATATATAATATATAAAAAATTTAAAATATTTTAATGTTTTACTTTTTTAACCCTTTTATATTAATCTATCATAAAATTAAAATAAACACTTTATATAAATATGGAATATATATTTTATATATTTTAATTAATTATATAAAAATATAATATATATATATATATATATATATATATATATAATGTTTGTACTTTTCACTTTCTTGTGTTGCAATGTAAGACAAATACAACGCATTAATGATATGAGTGGGCGGAATGTTTGGATGCTTTCACATCATAGATGACTTCTCCTTTAATGATCCCCACAAAAGCTCCAATCTCAGCTGGAAATGTTGTTCTCCCCATCTCTGTCTACCTGTCATTTCAAATTGTCCTATTTTCTTTAGTGTACGCTCTCACACCAGCAGATACACTGGGCCTGAGGAATTAAGCATGTACAATTTGTACCATATTACCAGAAAACCACACACGGAAGAGACACACATTCAAATGCACTAATTGACACACAGGAGTACTGGAGTAAAAAAAAAATACCACTTGCTTACTATCTTGGCACCTGGTTTACTGAAGTAGATCCTAATAATGCAGCTTAGTGGATAGGCAAAGGCAAAGTTAAAAACAACAGAAACTCACCATTTTGTGACGACAGGGAACAGGAGTGTTTTAATGTAGAAAGTGCCTGCTGAAAGAGGGGTTATGAAAGCAGTGCTAAAAGCTGCAATTTGGCCTAGCATTAGACAGATTACCACATCTCTCTACAATCCTCTTTGAGAATACAGTCAAAGTGCTTTGAACCCTCTCCCACAATTTCATTGTTGCAGCTTTTCCAGAAACAAAAATACAGAGATACAGGGTGCAGTTTGTCTTCTTGTTAAAAAACTTGACGGGGCAGCGAGGATCAATGACGCTGAGAATGTAGGGCTTTAATTTCACCTGCATAAGTCACTAAAGTGTGTTTATACTCATGGATCAGTCCTACAGTCTATACATAATCAGCAATAAATTTATTACCACTTGTCCAACATCTACCCTTGGGGAATTGCTAAGGGGGTTATGGGAGTATGCTTCTCCGGTCTACATGTGTATTGTGGGCCTTGAGCTGGACGAGCTGGACAATGTAGCTGGGAAGGGGAATGTCTGGAGTTTGGAGTTCCCACTGCCTTCACGACCCAAACTCCGATAAGTGGAAGACGATGGATGGATGGACGGACGGACGGACGGACGGACAGACGGACGGACGGATGAACTGAAGGACGGACTGATGAATGGACAGACAGACGGATGGACAGTCAGCTGTTTGGAAAGTCATGATGTAGACTCTAAATGAGTGCTGTCCATCACTAGTGTTGAGTTGATGCTTATTTAAAAGGACAGTTGACATGCGAAGAGCAGCTTGTGTGTTAAGCAACCCTTTAGTGTTACTCCATGCAAGGAGCAGCAAGAAGAGCAATTGGAATGTTTACAAAAAATTTAAATAGTGTGAATGACAACAGTAAAATGTGCTTACTCGCACTCTGTATGATGCTTTATGTGTCAAAGTCAAAACAACAACACCTAAATGTTGTGGACAATATAATTTTGACCATAATAATCAATATGTTACATTCCTATGGCAGCAGCAATTTTATACTTACAGTACAAGCAATGGCATCATGTGATGCATTTTTGTTTCAGACTAATTCAATAAATGATTTTAGTAACTCCATCACTAAGTTAAACACTTTTTATACACACATGGACAAAATTGTTGGTACCCCTCGGTTAATGAAAGAATAACCCACAATGGTCACAGAAACAACTCAAATCTGACAAAGGTAATAATGAATAAAAATTCTATGAAAATGAACAAATGAAAGTCAGACATTGCTTTTCAAACATGCTTCAAAAATAATTAATTAAAAAAATAAACTCATGAAACAGGCCTGGACAAAAATGATGGTACTTCTCAAAATAATGGACACACTTTGTTACATCAAAGTGTGTCCATTAATTAGCATCACAGGTGTCTACATTCTTGTAATCAGTCAATGGGCCTATATATAGGGCTAGAGGTAGTCACTGTGCTGTTTGGTGACATGGTGTGTACCACACTCAACATGAACCAGAGGAAGCGAAGGAAAGAGTTGTCTCAGGAGATTATAAAATAAATTATAGACAAGCATGTTAAAGGTAAAGGTTATAAGACCATCTCCAAGCAGATTCATGTTCCTGTGACTACAGTTGCACATATTATTCAGAAATTTAAGATCCATGGGACTGTAGCGAACCTCTCTGGACGTGGCTGCAGGAGGAAAATTGATGACAGAACAAAGAGATGGACAATACGAACGGTAACAAAAGAGCCCAGAAAAATGTCTAAAGAGATTAAAGATGAACAACAGTGTCAGATCGCACCATCCAACGTTGTTTGAGGCAAAGTGGACTTAATGGGAGACGACCAAGGAGAACACTATTGTTGAAAACAAATCATAAAAAAGCCAGACTGGAATTTGCCAAACTACTTGTCGACAAACCACAAAGCTTCTGGGAGAATGTCCTATGGACAGATGAGACAAAGATTTCACATTGTGGCAAGGTACATCAGCTCTATGTTCGCAGATGGAAAAATGAAGCATGTGAAGAAAAGAACACTGTCCCTACTGTGAAACATGGAGGAGGCTCTGTTATGTTCTGGGGCTGCTTTGCTGCATCTGGTACAGGGTGTCTTGAATCTGTGCAGGGTATAATGAAATCTCAAGACTATCAAGGGATTCTAGAGAGAAATGTCCTGCCCAGTAGCAGAAAGCTTGGTCTCAGTCGCAGGTCATGGGTCTTGTAACAGGATAATGACCCAAAACACACAGCTAAAAACACCTAAGAATGGCTAAGAGGAAAACACTGGACTGTTCTGAAGTGGCCTTATATGAGCCCTGACCTAAATCCTATCGAGCATCTTTGGAAGGAGCTGAAACATGCTGTCTGGAAAAGGCACCCTTCAAACCTGAGACAACTGGGGCAGTTTGCTGATGAGGAGTGGGCCAAAATACCTGATGAGAGGTGCAGAAGTCTCATTGACAGTTATAGCAATCGTTTGATTACAATGATAGTCTCAAACGGTTGTGAAACAAAATATTAAGTTAAGGGTACCATATTTTTTGTCCAGGCCTGTTTCATGAGTTTATTTTTTAAATAATTTTGTTAAAGGATGTTTGAAAAGCAATGTCTGACTTTCATTTCTTCATTTTCATGGGAGGGGGGGCCTTAAGGTATTTTGGGATATTTGGGAAAGTTCCAGAAAACGCTTTATATGAAAGGAAACTGAAACCCTAAAGATTTACTTACAAGAAGCCTTAGGACATTGAGTGCAAAACAGAAGGAAACAAGATAAAAGTTAAGAAGACAAAAGCATGATCAAAAAGAATAATAAAATGAGATAATTGAAAAAGAAAAGAAGAAAGTCTCAAATGAGAAAGAAAGAAAAAAGACAATGAACAACAGATGAAAGAGAACTAAAGCAGCATGGAACAACAGATAGTGGAATGTGTGGCCAGAAGCCAGATGAATGAGTCATAACTCAGCTTCATTAGCAGCTATGTCTTCTGACCTACTGACATCCACATCGCACTGTGTAATCCCCGCACATCGATCTGCTGACCTCCTGAGCAGCAGGATTCTTACTGCTCCCATTGTTGTAGCCTTCGAGCTCGCCTCTGTATGTTTCTAAAGCTCTCCCATGCCACCTCTCTGCCACTGCTCCCACGTCTTTACCATTAATATTGAATTTCCACAAACGAGTACAAAGGTCAGGATTTGTTTATGCATTCATCAGGACTGCAGAGCACATCAATTCAGCAGAATAGCCAAATGTCAGTTTGAAAATGCCAAAAGTTTAAAACCAAGTTGTGCAGTCTGTGAGGGTTTGACCCTTTTTTTTACAAAACGCGGCTGTTTGAAAACATTTGGCTAAAAATTTAGTGGTAAAGCTTTAACATGATTAAGTAACATAAAAGTCTGAGATTGAATTGGGAAGCTGCAAAGTTCAAAAGCAGACCAAAGAGTTTCAGGACTGACAAGATGTGGATATGCACACCCAGCTGTAAAGCAACATACTGTAGTCCCTTCTGGCCAAATAGGATTTTAATGTCTTTTATTGTATTTTATTGACACTGAGCTCAGATAGAAATTTCTCCCAGGCACAACAAGAACATGGAAACGCTTCTACAATAAACCCAGCATGATTTCAGCAGTAAGGTCATTGGTTACAACGAAACTTCCTATAATTTTGCATTTCTTTACTAAGACCTTACTATCCTTACTATCTTGATGTTCATTTGTTTGAGTGACCCCATTTCCTACTAACCCTAACACTTGCCATAACCTAAACCACTGCAAGTGCATACCTAACTCTAACCATAACATAAACTTTATTCAAACCTTAGCCCTGACTCTAAAAATGATGTTCTTCTGCATGAAAACTGAACTTCGGTCCCTATGAGGCTATTGATCTTGGGAAGGTAGGTAATTATAATACTAAAAGGTTCTAAAGTAGTAACATGAGGTACACACAGACTGGTCCATACTTTAGTTGCAACATTCTCATATGCTTTTGATTCTTTGCAAAAGTATTCACCACTTGAACTTTTTCACACTTTGCCATGTTACAGATACAATAGTCAATTGAGATTCATATTATACATGGCTTTAAACTTTCTTACAAACAAGAATCATAAAATTGTGATGTCCATTTGTATTCCGCCCATTTTACTCTGATACCCCTGAATAAAATCCAATGAAGCTTATTCTATAATTAGTCAATACAGTCCACCTGTGGGTAATTTAATCTAGGTATAAATCCAGCTGTTCTGTGAAGACCTCAGAAGTTTGATAGAGGACATAAGCGAATAAGCAGCATCATGAAGACCAAGGAACACAACAGACGGTCAGGAAGAAAGTTGTGGATACGTCTAAGCAGGGTTAGGTTATAAAAACAAAATCTGAACAACATCTTAGATCACTCCATTCAATCCATCAATCTGTAAATGTAAAGAGCATGGCACTAGTAAAATCTAGGGCATCACCTACATCTAAACTGACAGGACGGTACCTCTGAAGGAGCTGCAGGGATCCGCAGCTCATGTAGGAGGTTCTATAAAGTGTGCCACTATTAGTTGTGCCTGACAAAAATCTGCCCTTTATAGAAGTGGGTCAAGAAGAAAACCATCGTTCAAAGAAAGTCATAAAAAGTCCTGTTGGCAGTATGCCACAAGAGTGTGAGACTGGCTTAGAGGTTCACGCTAAAGTAGAACATAGACCCTAAACAAACAGTCAGTGCTATAATAAAATGCTTTAGATCAAAGCATATTCGTATGTCATATGTTTATATGTGGTATTTTTGCAAAGAAGAGTTGATAAAAACTTAGTTTCTCGATTTGCAAAGCTGATAAAAGCAGGTTCAGGGAGGCCAAATAATAAATGCACTCCACACCCAGATTTTGGTTTGTAAAAACATTTAAAAACGACCCTTTTCTTTCCAAGCTCAACAACAGAAGCATGGATACAATGCTGCTGGGAAGCTTTTTTTTTCAAAGTTATTGCTCTGAAAAGTTCTAATCTCTCATACATAATTTAAATTTCAATATATTTAAAAAGATACTCATATTCATATCTATGGAGGTAAATTTGTCTCAATATTATTCAATCAAACAAAAAACTAATCTCAATCAAAAAATATTAAGTTGTGATCAAAACTTTCACAGTGTAACATATTTTTTTTTTTTATGGAATATTTTATTTTGGGGCGAAAAAAAAAAAATTGTTTGAAAAAACTTTGATTAAAATGGGTAGTTGTGTATTTCTCCAAACCTTTACAGTAAAATTATGAAATATTAATTCTGGTTATAATATAGATAACCCTCTAATATAATCTGAAGAGATTGTGTTGTCACCTCTCATGGTTTTGGAGAAATAAATTCCTCAAAGTTAGGCAAAAGCATATGCTGGTTAAGCATTTTGAGGTACTTTGACAAGGTATTTCTCCAAAACTGTACAGTAAAATATTAAATATTTATTATTTTACATAAAACGTGAAAGTTGTAAAAATGTAATTAATATAAATGCTCTCTAGGTTACTTTTCTGTTTTCCTCTTATTTTCTCAACCATTGCCAGGATCGGGGTCCTTTCTGCTCCATCACCGTAATGCACCTTGTATGCGCTACGCTAACCTTTAAGAGAGAGCTGGTGTCGGCTGGCGGGACCACGTATTTCTGACTGTCGTCTCACTTAACTGCAGTTTTCTTCTGTACAACAAGCCCTGCAGTTCGAGCAGGTTCAGAGGTGCAGGGGATCAGAGTCTGCCTCTTTAGTCAGCGCTAACCAATAGGGAAACGTCTTATATCATTCGTCTTTAGGCCCTGCCCAGGATGTTCCTGTTTCCAGCACTCAAAATTCTTTGAGTTCAATCAAAAACAGAGAGCGTCAAAACCAAAAGAGCGAGAGTCGTAACCAAAGATATTTGACATGCGAAAATAAAAGTTTATGTTTTGCAAATAACTTTTTTCTCTTCATGAGAAAAAATGAGTCATTTTAATCAAAAAAAGTTTTTTCAAACAATTTTTTTTCCTCCCCAAAATAAAATATTCCAAAAAAAAATTGTAACAACTCTGAAAGTTTTGATCACAACTTAATATTTTTTGACTGAGATTAGTTTTTTTTTTTGAATTTTCCAAAAGTTTTGACCACAATTTATTTTTTTGATAGAGATTAGTTTTTTGTTTGATTGAATAATATTGAGACAAATTTACCTCCATACATATCCATATCACTGCACTTCATAAATATTGAATATTTGATTTGGCAGTTAAAAAGTTTGCTAACCCTTTTTAATACGATAGACAGTTTTATTTGTCTGAACAGACACGTCACAGATGTCTTCCTTTACTCTTTCCAGGACATTCCTTTTTCATGCTGAAGTTTGTTCCTGGCCAGGATCACACTGATTCAATCTCATAGAATGCTACTTGTCTACCACTGAGTGGGAGAAATGTCTTGCTTCTGAATCAATGACCAATTCAATTTCATGCACCATGCTGACATTTAACCAACAAAGCCAAAAAGGTTAATGGAATTCCATATGTACACACATACACACACACACCCACACACACACAGACAGCCGGTACAGTGGCTGATTGTATCGCAATGCTACTTAGCAGAAGAGCCCAAACTAAAAGGAGAAAATTCTCCTCTACGGTATATCAGTACATTCTCACACAAGTCCCACTGGATCTGAGGGCTTCTTTGTCTGTCTGCCACTTACCTGTTCACCCATTACTGCCTCTGCTTTTACAATATGGCTTTCTATCATATTTCTCACTATCACATTTTTCTCATTTTTTTTTCATCCCCTGTCTCATCCTTCCTTTCTTCCTCACTGATGAACCGTTTTTTCTTTCTGCTTGCTTGTAGGCCCATCCTTCCTTTTAATCTATGTGCCACCTCCTTGCCTTTCCTGTCTGTGTTGCAGAACGAAAAGACAAAACACCCAATCGTTTATGATCAAACACTTCTAGCAGCCCTTTCTCCAACTTTTCCCATCTTGTCTGCTAGAGTGTAATGTCAGCAGCCATGAAGGTTTCTGCCAGAGCTCAGGATCCAGCACATAAGACCAGCATTGACAGGTAAAACCTTGCTTGGTGTCAAACCACAGTTGCACTGGTGATAAGAACAGGGTAGACACTTGGCCTTGACTCCAGAAACATATCTAGACTGCTTTAACAAAAATGCTATTACCTAAACACTGAGAGGAGTTCTCACTCTGTTTCTCTGGCAAGACTGACTGTAAAATGGACTGGAGCACACAATGGATTGTAAAAAGGAGCATATGCACCAACACTTGGGATACATGCATTATGATAGCTACAGTTCCTTGAATCTATCCATTAGCTGAACCTGGATGTGGCGTACTTCACAAGACCAAAACTCGGAGGGGATCACAAAGAATGCAGCACTGCTGAAAATACCAAAAGGTATACAAGACACTAATTTACATTCTTCAAGTAGAGCTTGACAGAACAACAGTAACTGAAACAACAGGACTGATCTCCTTACTGGTAATGTTACTATTACTGAAAAATGCATTTGCTTTCCTTTAGGTACTTTACTGGAACACACCGAGTTTAGGAGTAGCATGACCATCTGTCTGAAATGAGAAATGGTAAATGAAATGAACTTGTATAATGCTTTATCAAGTACCTAGAGACCCCAAAGCGCTTTACACTACAATCAGTCATTCACCCATTCACACACTGACAGTGGTGAGCTACAATGTAGCCACAGCTGCCCTGGGCCGCACTTACAGAAGTGAGGCTGCCATACACAGTCGCCACCGAGCCTTCTGACCACCATCAGCAGGCAAGTCGGGTGAAGTATCTTGCCCAAGGACACACAATGACTGAGATGGACAGATTGGGGGTTCGAACCAGCAACCTACCGGTTACAGGACGAACTCCTACCACCTGAGCCACAGCCCCCCCCAAACCCAAAAGTGTGTTCAATGCCAAAGCAGCCCGGACCTTACATTGACTTTGCAGCAGTCCCTCAGCATGCATGTAGGGACAGTGGAAAGAAAAACTCCCTTTCAACAGGAAGAAACCTCCAGCAGAACCAGACTCGGTGTGAGTGGCCATCTGCCACGATCGGCTGGGGATTTGAAAGAACAGGGCAGAGACACAAAAAGGATACAAAAGCACTGATCCAGTAGTACTTTCCATAGGAAAGATGAGTGAAACATTAATGGCTGTAGCTCCTTTAGTTGCTTCATCTAGGAGAGAAAAACAGCTAAGCTGATGAACTCTGAGCCAGTTTTCAAGGTTAGAGTATGAAAGAGAGCACATACAGTTAGTCACAGTAGAAGCTCAGCCAGTAGCTATGTCTAGGAGAGAGACAGGGTTAAAGAAAGACAGAGCCAAGTGTATCATCTGTATAAGGTGAGCATAAGTTGTTGGCAGCAGTAGTTCAGCCGATGTGCCCGTCAAGGAAGGTGGAACAGCTAAACACAGAGCCAGGCCAGATGACGCTTCTAGAAAGAGAAAAAAACAGAGAGAACATAAAGTTAAAAGCTGAAATAACAGCAAATAATGCAACATTGGAGAGTAGTATGAGAATGTAGCAGAAAGAGTGAAAGTGGTCATTATGTCCTCCAGCAGCCTAAGCCTATTGCAGCATAACTAAAGAGATAGCTAAGGATAACCTAAGCCACTCTAACTATAAACTTTATCAAAAATTAACGTTTCAAGCCTAGCCTTAAAAGTAGACAGGGTGTCTGCCTCATGAACTAAAACTGAACTAAAACTGGTTCCACAGGAGAGGAGCCTGATAACTAAAGGATCTGCCTCACATTCTACTTCTACAGACTCTAGGAACCACCAGTAAACCTGCAGTCTGAGAACAAAATGTTATGTTAGGAATATATGGAACAATCAGATCTCTGATGTATGATGGTGTTGGGGCTTGGGAATATCTTGTTCACCAGAGGTCTCCCTAGAGCCGCTAGGTGTACTCCTTCCACAGGTGTCCCTGATCTTCATCTGATTGTGGATGTCTTGGAGGAGTACTTAGGAGCCAAGCCACCAGTCCTTTGATGCCAGAGTGTTTTGCCCATGTGGTAAATCCCTAGCCGAAGTAATTCTTGCCTGACAATGAGTGTGTGTTCTAACCAGTACCTGTTTTACCTGCTTCCTTTTAGTACCTGTGAGGTGTGGGCGGATTCACTTATCCGGAACCGTGTTCTAACCTGGATTTCATACCTACTGTTTGACCTTGGATCTCCTTCATTTTTGGCTGTTTGGTTTGGCTCCCTAAGATCCCTGGACTCCCGGATTCCCAACCTCCACTGTAACCTCCTGGGACAGTTTACCTGCCTGGAACCCAGTAAGCACAGTGCTTTTTGCACTGTTTCTGTAAAGACCTTCCCGGAGTAACTTCTCTCTCTCTCCCCAGTGAAGTCCAAGAAGCCTTTGTGCCCTCCCGTGGTTGACCCTCCTGAGAAAACCCTGAACTTAAGTTTGTGCTGTGATAATAAACCTTTTTTCAAGAACTATATTTGCTCCTGAGTGAGGTTTGCATGTGGGTCAGACATTTATCTAAAGAGATGACAGATGGAGCTAGATCATTAAGAGCTTTATATGTGAGAAAGAGAATTTTTAATTCTATTCTGGATTTAACGGGGAGCGAATAAAGGGAAGCTAAAATAGGAGAATTATCTCTCTTTTTAATTTCATCAGAACTGTTGCTGGAGCATTTTGGATCAGCTGAAGGCTTTTAACTGCATTTTGTGGACATCCTGATAGTAAAGAATTACAATAGCCCAGCCTTAAAGTAACAAATGCATGAACTAGTTTTTCAGCGTGCCTCCTGTATAGGATATTTTTAATTTTGGCAATATTCCAGAGGTGAAAGAAGGAAATCCTAGAAACCTGTTTAATATGGGATTTAAATTACATGTCCTGGTCAAAAATAACACCAATGTTTTTTTACTTTATTACCGCAGGTCAGTTTAATGCCATCCACAATAATTGATTGACTAAGCAATTTCTTTTTCAAACACTACGGTTTAAAAGCAGAAAATATAGAGTCATCCAAGTTTTTATGTCTTCAATACATGTCTGTATTCTGTATAACTGGTAGGGCTTATCAGGATTTATAGATAGATAAAGCTGATTATCATCAGCATAACAGTGAAAATGTATCACATGCTGCCTGATATTTTACCTATTGGAAGCTTATATATAGTAAATTGGCCCAAGCACTGAACGTTGTGGTACTCCACAGTTAACCCTGAAGTTTAAAGATGATTTATCATTAGATGAACAAACTGAAACCTGTCAGACAAATAAGATTTAAACCAACTTAGAGCTGTTCCCACAGCACGTTCCAGCCTTTTTAAGAGAATATTGTGATCAACTGTATCAAACGCAGCACTAAGATCCAACAGGACAAGTACAGACACAAGTCTATTGTCTTTCACCAGTGCTGTTTCAGTGGTGTGATGAGCTCTGAAACCTGACTGAAACTCTTCAAACAGATCATTACTGTGTAAATGCTCACACACGTGATTAGCAACTATTTTCTCACTAATTTATTAGGCTATCTTGACCAAGCAAAGGTTTCGTAATTAAAGGTTTAATTACAGGCACCTTAAAAGCCTGTGGTAAATATCCATTTACTAAGGACAGATTAAATGTACCTAAAATGGGGGTGCTAATCAAAGGAAACACTTCCTTCAATAATTCGGTTGAAAATGCAACAGGTTCCACATTATTGCATTATGTCAGTTGAAAGCAAAAAGTATGAATTAATCTTACATTATGATGTTATGTTTACTAGAATAAATACATTTTACCCAACAAACACCTCATTTCATGTTAACTGGAAATTAAATGTTAACATAAAGTATTACATAAAGTATATTACCATGAAGTACAAAACAATTGCCCTGATTCGCTTTTTTGAACTAAGCTGAAGGTTTAGATGAAGCTTATATTTTTGATAAATCAGGAAGCTCCACTGAATAAAAACAATCCAAACATACATCAGTTTCTACAGTTACCTCTAATGCTATCTCACTTAGTGAGGATGAAATAATTGAGTTTGGGAGTATGCCAATTATTTTATTTTTAATATAATCAATTTTATTAAAAAAAAAAGAATTCCATTACATCAATACTACTGAGAGCTAAGGGAATGGATGGCTCTACACAGCTATGACTCTGTGTAAGTTTAGCAACTGTACTAAAAATAAATCTAGGCTTATTCTTATTCTCTTCTATTAATGATGAGAAATAGGATGTTCTAGCTTGGCGAAGTGTCTTTTTATACAACAGTAGACAATTTTTCCAGATTAAGTAGGAGTCCTCTAGGTGTGTAGGGGGCCAATTTCACTCCAATTTTCTAACATTGTGCTTTAAAGTATGCAGCTCTGAATTAAACCAGGGAGCCAGCTGCCTATGAATTAGCTTCCTTTTCAAGGGGGCTACATTGTCTAATGCACCACATAATGTAGAAGTAACACTGTGAACAAGAAAATAAATTTGTGAAGAAACGAAATTACTGCCCTCCACTGTGTTTTTCTGTGATAATGAGGAAATAAAAAATGGAACAGATTCTTTAAAGGTTGTTACAGCATTGTCTGATAATGATCGACTATAATGAAATTGTCTTTAACATATGGAGTACTCAGTTCAATTAAACTCATTGTAAGATTTTGGTCTTGGAAGTGGACCCCGGAATGCAGACAAGCAAGAAGCATAGTAGTAGTAGTAGCCCACGAAAGATTTAATAACTGAAACTTACCTTAGCAGGTGGTGGCAAAAACAGACATGGACAGGCAAGCAAGACAGGCTTGATATAAACTTGACATGAGTTGAGATAATAACAGAGTGAAGTGATCCGTAATGTTTCCGCGAGGAATGAATAGAATGAAGGTGTATAAATGGAGCATGATACAGGTTTAAAACAAAACTGATTGACATGGTACAGGTGAACCGAATGAAGCTGATTGCAAACAAACAAGAGAGAAACAAAACGTGGCTGGAGCAAAACAGAAATTCAAGGATACAAGCTAATCGGGAAAACATAATATACAGAACATGAACTAGAAAACAATAAGAAATTAAAGCACAGCCAGGAAAATAATAAACAGAAACAAAATCCAAAATGTAAACTGGAAATAAGAATAACTAGAACCCAAACAAAAACCCAAACACCCTCAAATCATGACACTCAAAGGTCATTAAAAAAATGGACAGACAGGGCCGGGTTATGAGGAAAAACTGTTATTTCCTTATCCTCAGTGCCATATGTCAGCACATGGTCTAGAGAATGAAGACAAAAGTGGGTAGGTTTGCAAATGTTTTGAGCAAAGCCAATTGAGTCTAAGATAGCATTAAAGGCTATATTTTAGGCTTCCGATCAGCAAGTTTACATGACACATTTTTAGTCCTATCGGCCGTTTTATTCTGATTACTTATGTCCATATAAACAGTACAATCCGATAATTTTTTGTTTTTTAATCCGAATACATTCTAAACCGATTGTTAAATTTATGGCATCTAAACGTTGCTACTGTCTTGATAGGGTAATGGGTGGGTAACAGTACATAAGCTGCAGAGAGGTGTGTTAATCTTTGACCCTGCTTTCTGTTATAGACACTAGTTTGTCAGTTTGTAAAATATCTTTTAAAAGCTTAGATTAAGTTTTCTGAACAGCATGCCCAAAGCCCTAACCTTACTCTACTGAAAATACACTACCAGTCAAAAGTTTGGAAACACGTTTATATTAAATAGTATCGCAAAGTGTGGCAAGTTGTCCCCTTCTTGAAATCACTACCACCACTATGCTTGTTTGCCAGAAAGATGTAGCTTTTGTTCTCACTGTGATTTGCTTTATCATTCAATTGAATGAGAAAGTGTGTCGAAAATTCTGACTGCTTGTTTATGTGGCCCATTCTTACCATCCGGGTCCACACCAGGAAACCAAACAGTTTAAGTGACTTGCAAATACTGACAGAAGCTTATTGGTGTAAACAAAAAGTGTGTGGTCAAAGTGCAACTTGGTACAGAACATTCAACCACATATTTGTGGTGGTGTATGTTTAATTTTGGCTCTAGACAACAGAATAACTTTAAACTTTCACCCTGAGAAAAAAAACTGTTCAGTGTATTACTAAAAATCTAAAATAAGCCACCAATGCCCAGGATTAGTGTATGTAAACTTCAGGCTGGATCTAAAATCAATGGCCAACATCTTTATTAAAAGGTGAAAGGTTAATTTGGCCCTCATATCACTACACAGTCAGCAACATTTATTATTCTAATGAATTTACAAATGTAGTTTTAACTAGTCCTTCTACCACTCCTGCCAATGTATATGTTCATAATGATGACACCATTTCTAAGGTTAAAAGTACCTTTTGAAAATAACAACCTTTAAGCAGGTTTTAAATTTACCCTTCAGTAAGCCTATTTTTCTGTAATAAAAACTTTTTTTATGGTCAATGTAATATTCTAATCTTAAATGTCATGTTTTCATGTGCTGTAAACAAAAAAGAATCATATTTAACAGAAATAAAGGTTTTAAACTAAATTAACTTTTCATTAATGTTATAATATATTAGATATAACAGTACAATGGAGTCAAAATTTATTATATGTAATAACTGCTTAAAATTAATAGATTTTTTTGTTGCAGCAGCATAATCTCAGACTGAAAAATTCAGAAAAATCAAACCTTTAACATGAGTACATTTAAACAGCAGGGGGGTAATAAGTCCATGTTTAGAAAAAATGTCTCAAAGAGAGACAAATATGTGAACACTTAAGCTTGTACAGCTTAGACTACTCGACACTTTTCATGTATTTTTTCTTCACTGAAGTCCAATTTTACTGTTAGTTTTAAACATGTTTCTTTGTGTTATTAGTTTTAAAAGTTAATTTCTAAATGCCTAACCAGGCTAGAGGGCCTATAGACATGACAACCGTTTCTTTAAAATTTAACATTGTTTTATGTCTTGAAATAAATAACAAAGTAAACACAGTTGTTGGTACCCCTAACAATGCTTTCAAGATAATTTAACTGCATTTCTTCTGTTCTACTTAAACAGCTGGATAAGGACCTATATTTATTTTTGCCACTATGCACAGTGAGTTCGATGGTAAGGGAAGTAAAATTTCAACTTCCTAAGCTCACCGTTGAAGAGCTATAGCAAAAACGGGCATCATGAGTCACTGAGTCTCCATAACAGCCATTAAATGTTCCCTACTGTAACAGGTAGTACAGATGTAGCGCTTCCTTTATACCCCCCACACTAGGATAGCGCCCTGAGTTCAACTATTTTATATTACTTCCCTTTGTAGACTTTCAACTTAAACTTTTTTATATTTACACCAACCCGAATATGAAACCGAATAATCAAACATTGTATCTTAACACTGTAATTTATTAGTGGCTCAGAAATATATATATGTTAAATTTAAACACACAAACAACAGAACTATTGCCAGATCCGGTAAACGTAAGGTGTCTTTAAACCAAAAATCAGTTTCTATTAGTCTCTATATCAGTCTCACTTGGCTTAAACCCAGATGTAATTTACAAAAACATTCTGTCCTTTTAATAAATCAAAACTGTACACTTCTCAACCCTTTTCACTTCAAATTTAACAATCAGCTTTTAACACCTGCGCTTGAAACAACTTAACTTGTGGATCCACTTTAACCCTACACCAGCTGGTGGTATTAAAGGAAAACTTCCAAATAAAAAGCATCGCTGTCTACCAGTTCGCATATGCAAATTAACCCCCCCAACACATTGCAGGCCTGGTCGACGCTCGGGAGCGTAGATTGGAGTACTCACTCAACCTCTGAATATTTTCTGTGTCAGTATGAGTCCACCTTTCTACGTTATGCAGCTCCGATCCACCGAAACTCAGCAGAGACAGTCAGCAAGGCTCATCCAGTCCCACTCGTTGCCCGAGGTGCTATCAGGCTTTCTGGTCACCTGAAGCACTATCTGGTTTCTGCCACCGAGTATTTTCCGGTACGGTCCACACAAACAGCCAGGTCACCCGATCTCACTAATCCCACGTCAGTCTAGCTTAGCTGCACTGCAATATTACTATAGCAAACTGTTTTAAGCACAGCTTTGTAAAGTTTGGTTCTTTCTGTATCATAGCTTACTGACATACGTATACACATAAACCTTTAACTAAAACTCTCAACAAGTTTAGTCCTTATTCAGTTTCAGTTTCTTTGTTCGCTCCTTCAACCTTCTTGTCCCTCTTTCTTTCTCTCTTCTTTTCCCCACTCTTCTCACACTCATCCAACCTGCTCCATTCTCTCAGCCAATCAGAATTTAAAATTATGGATTGTTCATTTAAACTTCCAACCACTGAGAGACAAAAAAAACAAACAAAAAAAAAAACAATCTTGGCTGTTTCACATATGGAGAACGTTTTCTCATACTACCTTTTTCAAACTATACAAACAGAAAAAAAAAGAGCCCTTGGCTGGACAGGTTACTACATATACAGGGGTTGGACAATGAAACTGAAACACCAGTCATTTTAGTGTGGGAGGTTTCATGGCTAAATTGGACCAGCCTGGTAGCCAGTCTTCATTGATTGCACATTGCACCAGTAAGAGCAGAGTGTGAAGGTTCAATTAGCAGGGTAAGAGCACAGTTTTGCTCAAAATATTGAAATGCACACAACATTATGGGTGACATACCAGAGTTCAAAAGAGGACAAATTGTTGGTGCGCGTCTTGCTGGCGCATCTGTGACCAAGACAGCAAGTCTTTGTGATGTATCAAGAGCCACGGTATCCAGGGTAATGTCAGCATACCACCAAGAAGGACGAACCACATCCTACAGGATTAACTGTGGACGCAAGAGGAAGCTGTCTGAAAGGGATGTTCGGATGCTAAACCGGATTATATCCAAAAAACTTAAAACCACAGCTGCCCAAATCACGGCAGAATTAAATGTGCATTCAACTCTCCTGTTTCCACCAGAACTGTCGTCGGGAGCTCCACAGGGTCAATATACACGGCCAGGCTGCTATAGCCAAACCTTTGGTCACTCATGCCAATGCCAAACGTCGGTTTCAATGGTGCAAGGAGCGCAAATCTTGGGCTGTGGACAATGTGTAACATGTATTGTTGTCTGATGAGTCCACCTTTACTGTTTTCCCCACATCCGGGAGAGTTACGGTGTGGAGATGCCCCAAAGAAGCGTACCACCCAGACTGTTGCATGCCCAGAGTGAAGCATGGGGGTGGATCAGTGATGGTTTGGGCTGCCATGTCATGGCATTCCCTTGGCCCAATACCTGTGCTAGATGGGCGCATCACTGCCAAGGACTACCGGACCATTCTTGAGGACCATGTGCATCCAATCGTTCAAACATTGTATCCTGAAGGCGGTGCCGTGTATCAGGATGACAATGCACCAATACACACAGCAAGACTGGTGAAAGATTGGTTCGATGAACATGAAAGTGAAGTTGAACATCTCCCAAGGCCTGCACAGTCACCAGATCTAAATATTATTGAGCCACTTTGGGGTGTTTTGGAGGAGCGAGTCAGGAAACGTTTTCCTCCACCAGTATCACGTACTGACCTGGCCACTACCCTGCAAGAAGAATGGCTTAAAATCCCTCTGACCACTGTGCAGGACTTGTATATGTCATTCCCAAGATGAAGTGATGCTGTATTGGCTGCAAAAGGAGGCCCTACACCATACTAATAAATTATTGTGGTCTAAAACCAGGTGTTTCAGTTTCATTGTCTAACCCCTGTATATCCAGAGCAGCTCAAATCAAACACAACTATAGGAAAATCCTACTTATGGCCCATCTGTTCAGAAAAGGGCCAAAAAAAGGCCCAGAGAACTGAGAATAATGCTGAACTCAAAAATAAAGCCACTAACCTTTTCAGAATCTGTCGGAGAATAAGGAAACTCGGCTCCTTAGTGTGATGGACTGCAGACTGCAGGACAACGTCACACGGGATCTCAGGTTTGCAATCCCAGTGAATCAGCAAAGTGCGATGGTCAGAGGACAGAAACTGGGCCAGAGCTGAGGAAGCAGAATCAGGCGACAGTATCCGAGGGAGAGGCTTGTAACGTTGGTCAGGGCACAGAAATGAGGTCATGAACGAGGAGGCAGATTCAGGCAGGTGATCCAAGGGTTAGGCAGAGAGCGGTAATTAGGAGGCAGAAGCAAGATCGATGTCCAGAATACAGAAGCCAGGGTGATATCCAACATGGGCAAGGCAGAGCAGATAAATCTGGTGGGCAAAAACGAAAATCAGGATCAGGCATGAAGGCAAAGGAAGGAATGCTGGACATTTACTTACACAAAGGCTTTCGATAATCTGGCACTGTTCGTCTGTCAGCGTGCTGCTTATAAAGCCAGGTGGACAGGTGGAGTAGTTGAGCCGTAATAAGGGAGCTGGCTTTGAAGGAGCAGGTGAAACCAATCCTCCTAATAGCTGCAGCACAGAGCCCTACGTCACATCTGTGGAACGGAGAGTGAATTCTCATGGAGCCAGGTAGCTGGAGGTGGATTGCCACCGGGTTCACAACCTTGGATATGGGAAAAGGTCCAACAAAACGAGGTGCATTTTCTTGCTTTCCACTGGCAGGGGCAGATCCTTGTTGGAGAGCCAAACCTTCTGACCAACTTGGTATGCTGGTGCTGGAGTGCGTCGGTTATTATGAGGCCTGGATGGCATCTCCAATATGGCAGAAATAGTTCTTCTAGCTTTTCTCCATACTCCTTGGCACCTCATGGCAGCAGCGTGAGAGGACGGGACCTTAGCCTCCCTTTCTTGGAGGGTGAACAGCGGTGGCTGAAATCCATGGACGACGTAGAAAGGGGAAAGTTTCGTGACCATTTGGTGGGATCGGCATCACACAAGATGCAGAGTTTGGTTTCCACTTCTTGGTTTGCCCTTTTAGACTGACCATCAGATTGGGGATGAAACCCAGAGGACAAACAGATGGAGACTCCCAACATAGAGCAGAATTCTTTCCAGAAGCGGGAGATGAACAGAGGACCTCTGTCAGAGGCAATGTCTGTTGGGAGACCATGGAGGCGGCACACCTCTTGAGCCAGAATCTCCCCCATCTCTTTCAGTGAAGGGAGCTTTTGAAGAGGAACAAGGTGGACCATCTCGGAGAACCTGATAGTAAGGATATTAGATGATGGCAAACCTGTGACAAAGGGCATAGCCATGTGGAACCAAGGGCGTGACGGAATGGGAAATGGTCGCACTCCGAGGGTGAGCGTCTTAAAGACTTAGCATGGTTGCACTGATGGCAGGCTGCAATGAATTCTTTAAGGTCCCTGGTCAAGGTAGGCCACCAGAACTCGGACTGGACCACCTGCAACGTCTTGTTGTTTCCAGGATGACAAAAAAAACGTGACTTTTGGCAAAACATAAGTACCTTTTGGATCAAGTGGTCCGGTATAAACAGGCGGTCTCCTGGGCATGAATCTGGATTAGGATGGCTGTGGGTGGCGTTTCTGAACTCTCTCTCTAGATCCAGCATCGTGATAGAGAGCCGTACGGAATGCGGAAGAAAAAAATCTTCCACACCACTGGTCACAGAATCAGATCTTTCATGTGTTCTGGAAAGTGCATCTGGTTTAATGTTCTTGGTCCCGGGTCTGTAAGACAGAGAGTAGTTAAACCGTCCAAACAATAAGGCCCACCTGGCTTGCCTGGGGTTAAGTCTCTTGGCCGACTTGAGGTACTCCAAATTTTTGTGATCCGTCCAAACAATGAATGGTTTCTTTGATCCTTCCAGCCAGTGCCTCCACTCCTCCAGGACGAACTTGACAACAAGCAGTTCTCGGTCCCCCACATCACAATTACGCTCCGCCACGGGTAGTGTCCTTGAAAAGGATGCACATGGTTGAACGCAACCGTCAGTGGATCTTTGGCTGAGAATAGCACCTACCCCAGTATTAGAAGCGTCGACTTTAACAATAAATTGTCTCTCAGGGTCAGGGGTAAGCAAAACAGATGCTGTGTTAAACAGATAGCTTACTCTGATGAATGCTTTCTCAGCCTGATTGTTCCACTGAAACGAATCTTGGAAGAGGTGAGTGAATGGACGGGAGAGGCAACCTGACTGTAATTCGGATGAAACGGCGATAAAAATTAGCAAAGGCCAAAAACATTTGGAGCAAGTTTATGATCAGATGGAGTGGGCCACTCCGAAACTCCTGTGGTCTTAGCAGGGTCCGTAGTGACCTGGTTAGGGGAAATAACAAAGCCCGGAAAAGAGGTAGAAATTGTTAAATCTCACATTTTTCTTCCTTCACAAAAAGGTGGTTCTGGAGAAGGCGAAGGAGAATAGACCGGACATGGAGTTTGTGGGACATAAGAGTGTGCGAGAAGATCAGAATGTCGTCAAGTAAAAGAAACACATAATGTCCCACCATGTCTCTGAGAACGTTGTTGACCAATGGCCGGAGCACTGCCGGAGCATTGGTCAATCTAAACGGCATTATGAGATACTTGTAATGTCCATTAGGGGTGTTGAATGCGGTCTTGCATCTGTCCCTCTCTCTGATGCAGACAAGATGATAGGCATTCTGAAGATCCAGTTTAATGAAATACCTCGCCCCCTGAGGTCAAAAGCAAAGTTCATTAGGGTGAGTGGTTAATGGTTCTTTACCGTAATGTCATTCTATAATCAATGCATGGTCTGAGGGACCCATCTTTCTTGCCCACAAAAAAGAATCCAGCTCCGGCAGGGGAGGAGGATGGACGGATGATGCCAGCCTTCAAGGAGTCCTATATATAGTTCTTAATGGCGAGGTTCTCAGGAACATACAGAATAAAGGTACCCCTGAGGAGGTGACGTACCCGGGAGCAGATCAATGGCACAATCATAGGGCCATTGAGGGGAAAGTGCTGAGGCCCAAGACTTATTGAAAACCTCCTTAAGATCATGATATTCAGATGGGACCTCAGCCAGGTCTGGGTAGGTCTCTTCTATTGAGCTGACGACATCAGAGGGAGAAAGGGCAGAAAACAAACAAGCAGAACATGTCTTAGACCAACCCAGAATAGAATTATTATGCCAATCAATATGTGGGTTGTGTTTCCTCAACCAGGTAGCCCCTAGAACAATGGGTAACTGAGGGGATTGAATAATTATTAAGGTTATCTCCTCCTGATGATTACATCCAGACCTGCTTCATGAGTTTATTTTTTGAAATAATTCTGTTGAAGCAATGTCTGACTTTCATTTGTTCATCTTCATAGAATTTTTATTCATTATTGCCTTTGTCAGATTCAAGTTATTTCTGTGACCATTGTGGGGTTTTCCTTCATTAACCGAGGGGTAACAACAATTTTGTCCACGTGTGTAAATAGTCTGAGAATTAATTCAGATCATTGTTATTTTATACTCCGTGTACTTTTGCAATGTACAAAGTGAGTGTTTCCTTGTTACGGCCCCAGGCCTGTTTTCTTTAGTGTCATCTTAAGTGGTTCTCCACATGAGAAGTTTCCTGCTCCAGGTGCTGATTGGCTGCCTCCCTCTGCTGGTGGATTTCCTGTGAGGACTTTCAAGGATTACCTGTCCAAAGATGTTTGGCTGGAACACACCTTGGACAGCACCACCCTCTCCCCTGCAGCTGCCAATGAGGGAAGGCCAGACCACATGAGGGAGCTAATAAAAGCCAGCTCAATCTTCCTGTCAGTGCTGCTGACTTGATGTGCAGTATGCCACTGGTTTTTTTGTCAACTGGATTGTCTTTGTTGGGACTGTATTGTCAGTACAGTCAAACTTTACAATTGTCAATCAATGTATAGTCAAGATTGCAACTTTGTGAAACCCTATTTCTGCTTTAAGTCAGTAGTTTTGGGTTCATCAATTGAGTTACAATAGACTTCGTGTTTTATTTTCTTTTGGGCTTTTCTATTTGGGGTTTTGCCCCAGTGACTTTTACTAGTCTATTTCTTTATTTTCTTTTTGTACAACAGTTTGTAGTGTTCCAGCTCATTTTTGGAGGAAATGCTCTTACCTTTGTTGTATTTTGTTTCTAGTGCTTTGCTCTTGAATTGTAAAAATAAACTGTAGCTTACTTTTTTTCACTACAGTTTTGGGTCTTGTAGTTTATGCTGCGTCCTTCATGAGCCAGGACGCAGCATTATTATTTTCTTGGGGGGGGGGGGCTGTTCTGAAAAATTCCTCATTCTGGTTGGGGGTTTGAAGTGTAAGTCATCCCGTTTGAATTGGAAGAGTTTTTTACAAATCCCTCCTTAAGTGTGCTTGCTAGTTGTCGCAAGGCTGATCTGCTTAAACTAGCTGAGCACAATGGCATTGCCTTGCCTAAGACTATCCTTAAAAAGAATCTTAAAGGTCTTGTTGTGGCTAAGTTGGTTGAGTTGCGGTTGGTGGAGGCACTTGAACAACCCATGGTTTTCCACACTCTTTCTGAAGAGTTGGGCCCCGAAGCACCAAAGTCTCCTGAAAAAGTTGCCCAGGAAGCCAGAGGAAAAGGTAAAAATTCCACTCACCTTACCTCGTTATGATCCTCTTTCATCTGCAGGCACTGGCTCCAGAGATGAAGTCCGGCTAAAAGTCAGACTTGCCCGTCTCGAAGTGGAAGCCCGTGAGAAAGCGGAACAGAGGCATCTTGACCACCAACTCAAAATAAAGAAAATGGAAATTGAGGCTGATAAAGAGGTACGTTTGCGCCAAGTGGAGTTGTCCTCTTGCCAGAGGGACAGTGTCTCCTTAGGGGAAGCAACAGAAGTCCAGAGAGTGACACCCATTTCTATCATAACAGCCTTTGACGTTGGTAAGCATATTGCAATGGTGCCCACATTTCGTGAGGCAGAAGCAGATGCTTACTTGGGTGTTTTTGAGCGCATAGCATCTGCCTTACAGTGGCCCACTGAGGTCTGGCCCCTGCTTTTACAATGCAAAATTCATGGAAAACCTCAAGAGGAAGTTTCTGCTCTGTCCCTGGAGGACAGTCTGAAGTATGAATTAGTTAAAACTGCCATTCTACGTGTTTATGAGCTGGTTCCAGAAGCATATAGGCAGAAGTTTCGTAGGCACAAGAAAGCCGCAAACCAAACTCATGTTGAGTTTGCTAGGGAAAAGAGCATGTTGTTTGATTGATAAGTATTGGCTAATGAAGTAAAAGACTTTAATTCTCTTCGGGAGTTGATGTTGTTGGAGGAGTTTAAATGCTGTACTGACCGATGAGTATGTACTAACACACAAAACATTTTTTTCTGTTTCTGAAAAAAGTACTCAGCAAGCCAACATGTACAAAGTGTCCACTGTACCGAAACTGTCAACCACTTGTAAAGAGGAGAGAGAATGTTGTTATTGCCACAAACTTGGACATGTACTTGCTGCCTGCCCTTCCCTGAAAAAAAAGAGCAACAAGGTTCTCCAAATTTACAAAAACCAAAAGGTATAGGGTTTATTAACACCAGTGAGAAGTCATGCTATGATAAAAACAGGGAGTCTGTTGAGGAATGTTTTAAACCATTCTTGTTTAATGGCTTTGTGTCTTTGCCAAACAAACCTGATGATCAACGCCCAGTGTGTATCCTAAGGGATACTGCTTGTTCACAGACTGTGATACTGTCCTCAGTGTTGCCATTTTCTGAGGACTCTGCATGTGAGTATGGTACAATACTACGTGGGATTGAGCTAGGCTATGTTCCCAGACCTGTGCACATGGTCCATTTACAGAGTAAACTGGTAAGTGGGGTTTTTCCTATGGCAGTGTGTCCTGAGCTTCCCATCTCAGGTGTTGCACTGTTAATGGGTAATGACATAGCTGGTGGACAGGTACTTCCTGCACTGGAAATTACTAACTCTCCTAGTTGTACCACAAAAGATCATGTGCATGAGTCACAAGTTTTCCCAAACTGTGTGGTTACTCGTGCCCAAGCCCGAAGGCAAGAATCTGACTTTTCATTTAAAGATTCTGTGTTAATGTCTGCTCTTTCTGATAGGTTGAGTATGGAGGACACTTCAAGATCTGAACTTGAAGGCCCTGCTATGAAACCTCTTTCCAGCATCCCAGTTAGAAAACTTTCAAAAGGCATGTCATCACAGATGAAACAAGAAAAGTTATGTGCTGCTCAAAAAGCTGACTCTACTTTGAGGCAGTGTTTCTCCAGAGTGGTGAGTGCTGAGGAAGCTGTAAATAAAAAGCAAGCCTATTTCATTAACAATGGTGTTTTAATGCGTAAATGGTCATCAACAGCTAACTATGACTCACCTAACGTTTACCAAATAGTAGTGCCTACTGCTTACCGCCACAAGATTTTGTCTGTCGCACATTAAAAGTAAGTGGTCAGGACACTTTGGAGTAACAAAAACCTATCAACTTATCCTGCGTAATTTCTTCTGGCCTGGTCTTAAAAGTGATGTAACGACTCACTGTCGTTTTTGTCATATTTGTCAAAAAGAGGGCAAGCCTAATCAAGGCATTCCTCCGGCACCGTTGCACCCAATCCCAGTTGTGGGTGAGCCATTTGAAAGGGTGCTTGTTGACTGTGTTGGTCCTCTGCCTCGAACAAGAAGAGGTAACCAGTACTTGCTCACTATCATGTGTGCTACTACACGGTTTCCAGAAGCTGTGCACCTGTGCAAAATAACAACTAGTTCTATAGTGGGAGCTTTAGTAAAGTTTTTTTTCCACCTTTGGCCTTCCTAGAGTGGTTCAATCTGATCAGGGGAGTAATTTCCTCTCCAAAATATTTAAACAGGTACTCAACACTTTGAGCATCCAGCACGCTGTCTCAACTGCAAATCATCTAAAGTCCCAAGGTGCGCTGGAATGATGGCATCAAACGTTAAAGTCCATGCTTCGTAAATACTGTCTACAGACACGGAAAACATGGGATGAAGGAATTCCCTTTGTTTTATTTGCTGCCCGTGAGGCAACTCAGGAGTCTTTGGGATTTAGTCCTGCCGAACTAGTGCTTGGACACATTCCTCGTGGGCCGTTAAAGGTTCTAAAAGAAAAACTCTTAGATGAGGAACCAAAAATGGGGGAAAATGTATTAGATTATGTAAGTAAATTTCGTGAACGCTTGCATCAAGCAAAGATGCTTGCTAGTGAGTTTCTCTCTGCTTCACAAGTAGTGATGAAACAAAGGTTTGATCGTTCTGCACAGTCCAGACACTTTGAAGTGGGAGACAAAGTCTTAGCCTTACTTCCCTCTCCCGGTTCAGTCCTTTCTGCTAAGTTTTGTAGGCCTTACGACATTCTCAAACGTCTTGATGATGTTGATTATGTCATACAAACTCCAGAAAGACGCAGAAAAACCCGTGTTTGTCACTTAAACATGTTAAAGAAGTACTACTCAAAAGAGTCATCTGAGTCTCACTATGAAGCACCCACGCTGACACATAGTTGCACTTCAATAGTGATTGGCAGTTCCATGACTGACACTGATGATGGGCTTCGATCACCTCATCCTACACATCTGAATGCCCGTCTGAATAACTCTGAACTGTTGTCAAACTTGTCTCCTTTGTTGACAGATTCATCACCAACCCAGCAACAAGATGTAACTCACTTAATCACGTCTTTTCCAGGTCTCTTTGGTGATGTTCCTTCTCAAACAAATGTCATTAAGCATGACATAGATGTTGGTGAATCCCGCCCTATAAAACAACACGCATATCGTGTCAATGCAGTAAAACGTGACCTACTAGGAGGAGAGACCAAGTATCTCCTCCAAAATGGCTTGGCAGTCCCGAGCTCGAGCCCGTGGAGTTCTCTGTGCCTCCTACAAAAAAAACAGTGGCATACTGCACATCAAGCACAGCAGCACTGACTGGAAGATTGAGCTGGGTTTTATTAGCTCCCCCATGTGGCCTGGCCTTCCCTCATTGGCAGCTGCAGGGGAGAGGGTAGTGCTGTCCAAGGTGTGCTCCAGCCAATCATCTTTAGATAGGTAATCATTGAAAGTCCTCACAGGAAATCCACCAGCAGAGGGAGGCAGCCAATCAGCACCTGGAGCAGGAAACTTCTCATCTTGAGAAGCACTTAAGATGAGACTAAAGAAAACAGGCCTGGGGCCGTAACATTCCAGCAGCTATTTTGTACCATCGATCCCAAAGCAGCTAGCATTTCTGTCATTTGCTCCCTTTTATATAGAAAGAATTCATTCATTAATTCCCACTTGAAAAACAGGAACAGCATCAACGGTTTTAAATTACTGAAAAGACTCAACACTCAACATTAGGGTTTACATTTTCTGTCTTATCTTGTGTTATATTACCAAATTTATTTTACATAATTATCTGATTGTTCATTTATTCTAAATTTGCCTAGGGCACCAAAATGGCTAGAGCCAGCTCTGGTGAATCTGATGTGAAACAAAGGATGAATCTGCACAAAAGCACCCATTGCACACTGTGAAGTTTGGAGGAGGATCTATATGACTGTGAGCCTGTTTGTATTCAAGAAAGCCATTAAAGGTGCATTAGGATGCATGGAATCATTAACTCTTTCCCATCCATCCATCCATCCATCCATCCATCCATCCATCCATCCATCCATCCATCCATCGTCTTCTGTTTATCCGGGGTCGGGTCGCGGGGGGAGCAGCCTAAGCAGAGAGACCCAGACTTCCCTGTCCCCAGCCATTTGGCCCACCTCGTCCGGGGGAATCCCAAGCCATTTCCAGGCCAGCTGACAAACATAGTCCCTCCAGCGTGTCCTGGGTCTTCCTCTATCCTGGGCCTGGAACACCTCACCAGGGAGGCGTCCAGGAGGCATCCTAACCAGATGCCCAAGCCACCTCAACTGGCTCCTCTCGATGTGGAGAAGCAGCGGCTCTACTCTGAGTCCCTCCTGGATGACCGAGCTTCTCACCCTATCTCTAAGGGAGAGTCCAGACACCCTGCGGAGGAAACTTATTTTGGCCGCTTGTATGCGTGATCTTGTTCTTTCGGTCATGACCCAAAGCTCATGACCATAGATAAGGGTAGGAATGTAGATCGACCGCTAAATTGAAAGCTTCACTTTTTGACTTAGCTCTCTCTCCCACGACAGACTGGTACAGCACCCGCATCACTGCTGATGCATCGTCAATACGTCTATCTATCTCCCACTCTATTTTTCCCTCATTCGTGAACAACACCCCAAAATACTTGAACTCCTCCACTTGAGGCAGGATCTCCCCCCCGACCCAGAGAAGACACTCTACTCTTTTGGCTCAAGACCATGGCCTCGGACTTCACACTTCACGCTTCACACTCGGCTGCAAACTGCTCCAGTGAGAGCTGTAGATCACAAACTGATGAAGCCAATAGGACCACATCATCCGCAAAAAGCAGAGACGCAATCCTACGGCCACCAAAATGGATCCCCTCCACACCTTGGCTGCGCCTAGAAATTCTGTACTTAAAAGTTATGAACAGAATCGGTGTCAAAGGGCAACCTTGAGGGACTAGTTTCTGGTGAGGAAACTAGTTCGACTTACTGCCGGCAATGCGGGCCAAGCTCTGACACCGGTCATACAGGGACCTAACAGCCCGTATCAAAGGGCCTGGTACCCCATACTGACGGAGTACCCCACAAGACCCCCCGAGGGACACAGTCGAATACCTTCCCCAAGTCCACAAAGCACATATAGACTGGTTGGGCAAACTCCCTCCAGGACCCTGCTGAGGGTGTAGAGCTGGTCCAGTGTTCCATGGCCAGGATGAAAACCACACTGCTCTTCCTGAATCCGAGGTTCGACTATCCAATGGACTCTCCTCTCTAGACCCCCGAATAGACCTTACCAGGGAGGCTTAAGAGTGTGATTAGAACACACTCTACGGTCCCCCTTTTTGAATAGGGGGACCACCACCCCGGTCTGCCAATCCAGTGGAACTCCCCCCGATGTCCACATGATGATGCAGATTCGTGTTAACCAACACAACCCTACAACTCTGGGTGAATCTCATCCACCCCCGGGGCCTTACCACCAAGGAGCTTTTTAATTGGACTCAGACATATATATTCGCACCCTCAAGATTCAACCGTACCTTTGCTAAATCTTTACTTATGTGTGCCAAAGTGGCTAGTCGGAGTGGCTAGTCGGAGATTACCCACCACTGCTAAAATTCACCCACATTTGGCGGGTTGGCGGGTGTTAATGTCAAGCCCTGGTGGTAACGTTAAGCCCTCGTGTATTTTGGCTTTACTCTGTACTTCGAAGTATTCACATTGTACTTTCTACTTCAGATTCTCTACCTGTGAGGTGTGGGTGGACCCGGGAACAGCTCCAGACCAAATCTCAAAAGACCAACAAATCTACAGCTAACGTTCTGGTTATCTGTCTGGCGGACTGGCTCCGGATCTCACACTTTCCCGCTGGCTGGCAAGGGATAATGCACCTGAACTCCTCTGACACCTCCAAGGACACTAGCACCCTAGGACCCCTACTGGATTACCTCCCACAACCCCAGAACTACCTGAACAAGTAAGCAAGTTTGGTGGAGGGAAAAACTTAACCTGGAACTATTCCTGAACTGACTACACCTGTACCTCTAGAAATTCCTGAGACGCCTCGTGCCCAAGGCTATGATTGTTTCACCGGGCCTGATCGGTGTTAGAACTAAGCTGCTGAGAATAAACTTGTTAAACTGCTCTGTGTCTCCTGAGTGTGGTTTTGCATGTGGGTCAAACAGCTGTCCAGCACTATGACACAGAGCAAGCAGGAGCCGAAGGAGCTGAAGCTGAGCCAGGAACACTGAGACGCTCGTCAGCAACAGGAACACTGTGACGCTCATCTGCAGCCAAGTCATGAGGCAGCAGGGGCTTCTGCTGTTGAGCAGGCTTAGGAACAGCAAACAAACAGTCTGATTAGGCCTCTGGCTTCATGGCCAACTGAGCAGGATCCTCCTCTGAAGGCTAACGCTGGAGCCGGGGAGCTGGTGCTGGCGGGCTGCGTGGAGCAAGTGACAGCAGACAGTGTGGAGCAGGTGCTGGAGACGTCAAGTGGCGTGATTGTGGTTCCGAAGGACAAAAGCGCAACAGGACATTGGCAGGTGCATTGTGGATGGTAACCTTTAATAAACAAACTAAACTTACAGGACACGAAGGCAAACTCAGGAACCTGGGCGGATGACAGGATAACAGATGAACAGGATAACAGGAGGATAAACAGACAATAAGGGAACAGAAAATTTAAATACAACAGAAACCAGATGGGTGCAATCAAACAAACACAACACAGGTGCGCAGGGAGACAAGGGGAACAACAAAACATCTAACATAACCTAAACAGAGAGGAACCAGATCTATAAGGAAAATTAAACAAACTCATCTAACACAGGAATAGATACATAAAAAGGAGTAATCTAAAGTATGAAATGATTAATCTAAACAGGAACTGAAGAATGAAGAGAGAATAGACTAGGAATTCAAACCCAAAACCCTAACACAGAGAGATCTACAGAATACAAATTAAAACATGTAACCAGGGAAATAACAAACACCTAAACAACAGACTGAATAAATCTAAATGAACTGAAATAAGGCAAGTGCAGAACAGGGCAGAAAAGAGAAAGTAAACAGAACTCAAAACCCCAAACACAGGCAGATTCTGGGAGTTTTGTGCCAATCTACAAACTATGAGCGTCTGGAGTTGAAGAATTCTCCGTCAAATCTGAAAAACACATACAGGTAAAGCATGTGTTTTTTAAGTTATTAAGAGCTAATTTAGCAAGTAGTATGTCCATGGCTACTGTACCCTGTTGGCGGTCAGACGCCTCGGAGCTCCTCCGGTACTTGGACCCCATGAAGCGATCACACACTCCATCTAAAGACTCTTAAAGGAACGACTCTCAACCAGTTTCTAACTTTTAGCTCTTTTTAATCTAAGTTAAGGCAGAGGAATGATTACAGAGATCACCGCTAAGGCTCCCGTCTCGGACCGTCGCCGTCTGTTAGAGCATGACGAAGAGCCTCGATAGAAGGTCACATACAGTTTTATATCTGGCACTCCAATGCAATGGATGTGCTCTCCCTCAGTGATTATCAGTAGACTATGTTTCACCATTGTGGTGTCTATCTGTTAGATTGTGTAGTAGCGGGTGTCCATCCTTAATCTAAGTGTGCTGTAGCTTTCTAATCAACCCAGTAATATCAGCTGCTCCACTATCTACCCCAGTGCCCCAGCTTCAGGTCATTTATGACAACCCTTGAGCCATTTATCCTTGTACTGTATATCTATGAGCATTCATATCCTATTGTAACAAAAGGGAAACATTAGAACTTATACTTTATTTCATTATAGTATAAATGGGAAAAACAGCTATGAGCATATTAATAAAGATTATTCCTAACAAGTCAATTTGCAACATTGGTATTGCTAAAGTAACAGGTTATTTTGATGAAATAGCAACATATAGACCTGAGCTAATGCTAATTAGCACCAGATAACCGTCAATTCACTGCTAACATGCCACTGAAGCAAAAGAAGCTGCTGAAACAAGAACAACAGGCTGCAATCTCAATAACAGAGAAGTGGGGGAGAGGATGGGGCAGCATTTTTCTTTTAGCGGAGCTTTAGTGTTTATACTACATTCCATCTCTATCATATTACATCTCTGTGCCTGTTTTAAAAAAGGCTTTACTACAAGAGTTACAGAGGGGAGACTGAGAGGGACTGGGTCACCAAAGATTTACTTCACCTCTATCCCCAAATCAGTTTTTTAAGCAAGAACAATGCAGCCTGAGAGAAAAAGTAATGGAACTAGATCAGCAGGACTGGCCTGGGAGTTATGAGAGGCTTGGTGGAAGATTGATGACACAGTAAGGAGAAATATGGACAGGAGGAAAAAAGGTTAGGACCCTCAGAGCTTAGAATCAAGACGAGAGGAGAGAGTCTTGTGGCTACTTTTGGCTTCGAAGTGTCTCAGAATTGAAAAAGTGAATTGAGAGCAGGCCGGGATGAGATGATAAAGTTTAAAGAAGAACTGAAAGAGGATCAGAGTAGGATGGAAAAAGGAGGAGACAAAGAAGAGATGGTAGCTGAGCTTCCCCAAGGATGAGTTCTGCATATAAATTTTGAAATTGGAAACGGAGTGGCAGGTCACTGCGTAGCACTGGAGCAAATGCAACTATAAGAATAATCTTTCTCTCCTCCTCCCATTTTCCTCCTATCTTGAGCTGAGCAGTGCAGATGGTGCAGCATTCGTCTGCAGATATTAAGAAACTCAGGGGACAGAGCGTGTGAGAATGAACTCCATTTGGCGTTATCTGTACAGCGATACAAACTGAGCACTCAAATTCACAGGAGGGCCATCCATAGTGGCTGTGTGAAACAAATGCTTAGTGGATGAAACCCAGGATCTGTACCGTTTTCCCTCTACAAATGAACAGATGCTGGTGTACAAGTTTTTCCACACAAAGAGTGTTTTCACGTTCACTTACACACAAAGGCACAGGAGTCTCGTGGCTCAGCTGGTAACATGCAATTATGTGGCTATGATGTCATTGATTTTCCTGCAATGTTTGGAAGCAGCACGATGCCACGCATTTAGAGAGTGCACAGAAAGTGCCTTGCTGTGTGGAATACTAATATGCTCATTTGTGTTGCGGTAGCCAAAAGGGAAATGTTTTTCCATGCAAGTTCCCCTGCTAATGGGTACCTCTGCAGAGCTGAGAGCTCAGGAAAGGCTGACTGACAGAGTGCGCAACTGGCAGTCTGACTCAACCCTGATGGACAAGTCGGACCCTGTCTGGCTGTCAGGCCAGTGGGGTCTGGACTTGACATGGAGGTAAAGGAGAAAAAAAAAACGGAAACATATGAGAAGTAAAAGAAGAAATTAATTATTTCACTGTCTGTTTACAAAGACATTGTGGGGTTGTATTCCAGATACAGTACATATTCAGTGTTCTGTGACAAAGTTGTAAAAAACAACAAAGAAGAAAATAAATACTGAGGAATATGAATATATATTATTATAGGACAGTATGTGAATAATTCAATTCAATTCAATTCAATTCAATTCAGACATACTTTATTAATCCCAAAGGGAAATTAATGTTGTTGTAGCTCGTATTATGCAGGTTTCTTCAAAGAGCCGTTGTAGATGTTGATGGCTGTGGGCAGGAAGGATCTCCTGTAGCGGTCTGCCTTACATCAGATCTGTAGAAGCCTCTGATTGAAGCCACTCATGAAGAGGATGCTCAGGTTTCTCCATAATGTTCTTTATTTTATGAAGAATCCTTCTTTGCACAATGATCTCCAGAGGTTCCAAAGGAGTCCCCAGCACAGAGCCAACCATCTTTATTAGCTTTTTTTCCACCTTTACTCCTCTCCTTTGTCTTATTCAGTTTAAAGATGAGATGATTGTTTCCACACCATGCCACAAAGCGGTCCACCAGTTCCCTGTACTCAGCTTCTTGTCCATCTCTGATCCACCCTACGACTGCAGAATCATCCAAGTATTTCTGCAGATGACAGAAGTCTGTCTTGTACTGGAAGTAAAACACAAGCACTCAATAAGAAAAATTACGTTAGTTTTGTAATTTTGTGCTACATTTATAAAATCTATTATAGGATTTTGGGTTAGTAATGATGGTCCTGCAAAAAAAAATTTAAACATCTAAATATTTTATTCAGTATAAAGTTCCTTGCTCATATTATTGTTATGTTATGGAAAAAAATCAAATCAGATTTTGATTCAATTCTCAGATAATTAGATAATCAGTTTTTATATGCTTCCTCTTGCACACAATTTGGAGCTTCACATTTCTTCACCTTCTGACGTCTTGAAGGGTCCGTGACACAATTCAACCAATACATCATTAGAAAGAAAAACTACTGTGCTTTTGTTCTGTTTACACAGAGAAATTCAATAATACATGTATTTCAGACACTACTAAAAATTTCATGACGCAGACGATTGTGATGTTTGCTTGTCATAATTGTCAGACACCTGCGCCATGTTGTAATGTAATGAGAGTAAGTAAAGATGTAAATAAAAATGAGTACACTGAAGAGGAGGAATCTAAAAGTGATTTCAGCATTAATTTGAAATATTTATTGATCTTTTTTTGGTTTTTCAGGAAAAGCTAGGTCAAGTAATGAAGAAGAAAAAGCTGGTTCTAATGATGGACTGCAAGCCTATTTATTTGAACCATATCGTTCAGGAAGCAATTACTCCCACATTTCTATGAAGGAAGGGTCCAACAGTGACAGGTAGGAGATGGACATGGGTTGCCTCCAAAACAATGAATGGTAATAAACACAAACACACATACGTGTATATATATATCTAGATCTATATATAGATATATATAGATCTAGATATATATATCTATATAGATAGATATCTATATATCTATCTATCTATATATATATATATATATATATATATATATATAAACTCACCGGCCACTTTATTAGGTACACTTGCTCCCAACTACTCGTTACGCAAATTTCTAATCAGCCAATCACATGGCAGCAACTCAATGCATCTAGGCATGTAGACATGGTCAAGACGATCTGCTGCAGTTTAAACTGAGCATCAGAATGGGGAAAAAAGGTGATTTAAGTGACTTTGAACATGGCATGGTTGTTGGTGCCAGACGGGCTGGTCTGAGTATTTCAGAAACTGCTGATCTACTGGGATTTTCACACACTACCATCTGTAGGGTTTACAGAGAATGGTCCAGTCCAGAAAATATCCAGTGAGCGGCAGTTCTGTGGGCACAAATGCCTTGTTGATGCCAGAGGTCAGAGGAGAATGGCCAGACTTGTTGAAGCTGATAGAAAGGCAACAGTAACTCAAATAACCTCGTTACAACCAAAGCATGCAGAAGAGCATCTCTGAACACACAACACGTTGATACTTGAGGTGGATGGGCTACAGCAGCAGAAGACCACACCGGGTGCCACTCCTGTCACTGAAGAACAGGAAACCGAGGCTACAACTCGCATAAGCTCACCAAAATTGGACAATAGAAGATTGGAAAAATGTTGTCTTGTCTGATGAGTCTCTTCTGCTGCGACATTCGAATGGTAGGGCCAGAATTTGGTGTCAACAGCATGAAAGCATGGATCCATCCTGCCTTGTATCAATGGTTCAGGCTGGTGGTGGTGGTGTAATGGTGTGGGGGATATTTTCTTGGCACACTTTAGGCCCCTTAGTACCAATTGAGCATCATGTCAACGCCACAGCCTACCTGAGTATTGTTGCTGACCATGTCCATCGCTTTATGACCACCTTGTACCCATCTTCTGATGGTTACTTCCAGCAGGATAACGCGCCATGTCAAAAAGCACGAATCATCTCAGACTGGTTTCTTGAACATGACAATGAGTTCACTGTACTCAAATGGCCTCCACAGTCACCAGATCTTAATCCTATACAGCACCTTTGGGATGTGGTGGAACGGAAGATTCGCATCATGGATGTGCAGGCGACAATCTGCAGCATCTGTGTGATGCTATCATGTCAATATGAACCAGTACCTTGTTCAATCTATTTCACGAAGAATTAAGGCAGTTCTGAAGGTAAAGGGGGGTTGCGGCCAATACAGCGTCAATTCGTCTTGGGAATAACGTATACAAGTCCTGCGCAGTGGTCAGAGGGATTTTAAGCCATTCTTCTTGCAGGATAGTGGCCAGGTCACTACGTGATACTGGTGGAGGAAAAATTTCCTGACTCCCCCCCAAAACACCCCAAAGTGGCTCAATAATATTTAGATGTGGGACTGTGCAGGCCATGGGGGGAATGTTCAAATGCACTTTCATGTTCAAAACCAATCTTTCACCAGTCTTGCTGTGTGTATTGGTTGCATTGTCATCCTGATACACGGCACCGCCTTCAGGATACAATGTTTTAAAAACCATTGGATGCACTGGGTCCTCAAGAATGGTTCGGTAGTCCTTGGCCAGTGACGCGCCCATCTAGCACAAGTATTGGGCCAAAGGGATGCCATGATATGGCAGCCCAAACCATCACTGATCCACCCCCATGCTTCACTCTGGGCATGCAACAGTCTGGGTGGTACGCTTCTTTGGGGCTTGTCCACACCGTAACTCTCCCGGATGTGGGGAGAAACAGTAAAAGTGGACTCATCAGAGAACAATACATGTTTCACATTGTCCCCAGCCCAAAAGGGTTTGCGCTCCTTGCACCATTGAAACCGACGTTTGGCATTGGCATGAGGACCAAAGGTTGGCTATAGCAGCCCGGCCGTGTATATTGACCCTGTGGAGCTTCCGACGGACAGTTCTGGGGGGAAACAGGAGAGTTGAGGTACACATTTAATTCTTCCGTGATTTGGGCAGCCGTGGTTTTATGTTTTTTTTGGATACAATCCGGTTAACACCGAAAAACGCTTTCAGACAGCTTCCTCTTTGGGCCACAGTTAATCCTGTTGGTGTGGTTCGTCCTTCTTGGTGGTATGCTGACTTTTCCTGGATACCGTGGCTCTTGATACATCACAAAGACTTGCTATCTTGGTCAAGATGCGCCAGCAAGACGTGCACCCAAATTGTCCTCTTTTTTAACTCTGGGTCACCCATAAAATGTTTGTGTGCATTTCAATATTTTGAGCAAAACTGTGGCTTATCCTGCTAATTGAACCTTCACACTCTGCTCTTAATGGTCTTCATTGATTGCAATGTGCAATCAATGAAGACTGGTTACCAGGCTGGTCCAATTTAGCCATGAAACCTCCTACACTAAAATGACAGGTGTTTCAGTTTCATTGTCTAACCCCTGTATATGTGTGTGTGTGTGTGTGTGTGTGTAATTTGTTATTCATCTTTCACTTGGTGTAANCCCCTTCAAGACCCCCTGCTCTTACTGGTGCAATGTGCAATCAATGAAGACTGGCTACCGGGCTGGTCCAATTTAGCCATGAAACCTTCCACACTAAAATGACATGTGTTTCAGTTTAATTGTCCAACCCCTGTATAACTGTGGTCAAATTTCAAAATGATAATGATGAACAATGACAAATTAGCCAGGGATCCAATAGAGAGATAGCTGAGCTCCATTTAATCTCTGACTATATGCACTGTTGTTGTTCTTCTCCTATAAAACGTAATGGCAAACTGATGATATGTCCTGCAAGTGAAACTTTTTCTTTTCTAAAACCTTATGGCATGACCAAAACAAAACTAGAAAACACTCACAGGTTTACACTTACATTAAACCTGAAAAGTACACAAAGTAAGGAGATGAAACAGTTTATTTACTGGAGTCAGTCTGTAAAAGAAAACTGTGTTGAGGAAAGATCTCAAATGCAGAATGCAGGGGTTTTGCATGTATATTGCTGTAAAGTTTACAAAGACACGACTTGCTGAAATAAACACGAAAATATTAATCACTTCTACTTTGTGAATGTTAGGACAGTCTGGCTGACCTGAGAGTTGGAACTCTTTACGTGGATGGGCTGTAGATCAACATGGAGACAGATTACAAAGGAGGGTCTTTCCTCAGAGCTGCCCTGCAGCTTAGATGTGACGGCCAGGGTGGAAGTGCATCCCATTGGCTCCAACAGGCTCAGACTCTGCTGCTTTCCCAACAATGTGTACACACTGAACTGACTCAGGCTTATGGTCCATGGGAAGGCATCACCTAGTGAACACAGAACAAAACAAGGATGTATTCAGAAACACGAATACATAAAATTAATTCTGGTCAACAGAACTTTGTTTACAACAAACTGTATGGGTCAGTGATTTGTGATTTACTAGAAGACATTATTGCAGTTGTTACGTGCATACCTTTATTTACTATCCAACATTGGAGGTCAAGCACTTGCAGAATGACTAGGGCCTCTGAGAAAATTGCCCACTGTGTTCAAAATGACCAATCACACACAGCGGAGTAGAACATTTGTCTTTTGCTTTAGGTTTAGATACTGAGGAAAACTTTGAGTCAGTAAACCTGCAATAAAATTAATTTAAGGTTATAATTGTAGTGATGGGTTATGGTTTATGCTGAGCTGTAACTGGCAGCGATTCACGGACCAGTGCTGGTTTAGAGTGAGCAACACAGCTACAGTAATTTCAAATCAGTCTCCCTGTTTTAATGCAAGTCAGTGAGCTGACTCTGGATGTGACACACAAAAAGGGTGTTGGTGATCGCCCAAGTTAAGGTATTAAACTACCTTTTGACTGCCTGTTCTGAGAAAAAAAGAAACAAAAAAAAATATTTTTTCATAAAGCTATTGCTTTTGTGAGACAAACCTCTGCAGTTCTTTAAGTTGAGAAACAATATTGCGAAATTCCCTGAATTTATATTTTTAATTTATACTATTCTATATATTTAATGGTCCAAAAGGGAAGATTTCACAGGCATGACTGGATAAGTTCGTCATTTTTGTAGTGACACTGACAAGGTAGCTAATGTCACTATTTTGTTGTCTTTTTTATCCTGACATTTTAAAATGTGTAAGGCCAAAGTTGATGTCAATGAAAGGTTGAGGAAAAAAAACAACTCCTTTTTCCTTTCTCTGCTAAGGAGAAAACACTGTTTAAGTGTTGCTTCTGTCAACTCTCCCAGGTGTCCACACCACATGTGTGAGATCTATCTGTCAAAGGCACTCTCCTTAAGTTTGTTTGTCTTTTGTCACAGTAAATGAGTGGTAGTGGGTCAAAGGTTTCCTCAGTGTTGAAAAAGCAATAATAATGATGAATTCACATTACATAGCCTATACCTTTTATTAAGTTATTTTTCAATTTAATTATCAATAAAAATAATTTTTGACTTTCCCCCACTAACTGGAGTTTAGTTTTCTTGATCCCTTTTTTAACACATCGTGTTTACTTCTCACCATCATTGTTTCTCAGTTTAGCTTTCAAATTAATCTCCTTGACACCAGGTCATCAGTGGGTCTCACAATGCGCCTGGGAATGTTTTTGTCTCTGAGTATTTCAAACATCCATTTAGGTTTAGATGGGATTAGATCAAGGCTGAAAACATACCTTCCTCTAAAATGGGCTTTGAGACAACAAAGGGGAGCTCCTGCAGAGGCTCCATATATTTGTGTCCAGCACTTAGGATGCTCATCTGGGGCAGGCAGACAACCAGAGTTCCGGGCATAGAGGCCTGGTTGTGGTACCAGCTACGGACAGTACCAGGTATATCTCCACAGATGATGGTGCTCGGAGAAGGGAGGCTGTCATTAGGCAGGAACACACAGCAGGACTGTAGATCCAACTGGGAAAGGGACAAAAAGAACTATTAAGTAATGATACCTAAACCAGTGACTTCTCTAAAGAATTTTTGTGAACTGTGTTAATAGTCAGGAGGCATCATTAAAGACTTCCACTGCATTGAAAAGAAGAAAAATTGTGTGCAAGACATGAGGATCATTGCATTAAAAAAGTAAATAGTAATGCATGATTATTCTTCTCTCATGTTGCTGGCTGCAGAAGACGAGTAGCTAACGGATGCAGGCGTGCTACTGGTGCCGAATGCAGGACTTGTAGCCGTAAATCTGAGGCTGATCAGAAAAATCTTGTGCTTAACCAGTTGCTTCCTCAGATTAGAAGCATTCCCGCCGCTGGCCTTAATCTTCGGGTCACAAATATTGCAGTGACCGTAATCTGTATTACATTTTGAAAAGTGGAGCCCTTCGAGCGTTTACTATCAGCCATGCTTTGTTGACGGTAACAGTGGCTACTGACATCAATACGCTCTTGTGCGTTCAATGCTGTGCTCATGTCCAGCATGGAAAATCGTCCACTCTTCCACCCCCTCAGTGTCCCAATGATGCGTTTAGGTACTGAAACACGGTACCGTTTGAATTTAGGTACTTTGTAGCACCGGCAGAATTCGGTCGATGTCTATAAAAGTACAGAATACGGTACCCATCCCTAGTGATGAAAAGCCTGAATATTTCAAATGTAATTTGCTAAGTGAACGTATGTTCCCTGTGTAAAGCTGAAACAGAACTTATAAAAGTAATCATAATCAATAAAGCAATTCTATACTTTTACATTTGAAGTTGCATATGGCTTATTTCAGAGCACAGCTGTTATACCACACAAACCAGCAGTAAATAACATATTAAAGCCATAGGGTACATGATGGTTGAATAAATCTGTCACCATTTGTCACATGTTGAGAATCAAGCTTAACATAATCACATGAAAGTCCTCACTTAGTAATGCTTCCATGAAAAAACACAGAAGTACATTTTTTTCAAGACATCCTTTATTCCATATTAGCCTTCATGGGTCACAGCTGTTTGATAATGACAAAGTTCATTTTTGCTGACTGTAGAGTCAAAAGGGGGTTCTCAAACCTAGTACTTATATATTTTTAATGTCTCGCTCAAACACACAGGTCATGTTTACTGCAGACTTTACTCACGCTGATACCTCATCATTGCCAGAAGGCTCTTAAATCCTGTTAGTTGGAAGAGTTCTCTTTCAGAAACGGCAAAGCAAAACCTGGCTCAAACAGTTCTTTCAAAAAGTTAAGCCTCATTTGCTACTTGATGGTTTTACCTCCTGCATGTTCACATAAACGTATTCTGTACTGCCCAGTTTCAGAAACTGCTGATATACTGGGATTTTCATGCACTACCATCTCTAGGGTTTACAGAGAAAAAGAGAAAATATCCAGTGAGCGGCAGTTCTGTGGGTGCAAATGCCTTGTTAATGCCAGAGGTCAGAGGAGAATGGCCAGACTGGTTAGAGCTGATAGAAAGGCAACCGTAACTCAAATAACCACTCGTTACAACCAAGGCATGCAGAAGAGCATCTCTGAACGCACAACACGTCGAACCTTGAGGTGGATAGGCTACAGCAGCAGAAGACCACACTGGGTGACACTCCTGTCGGCTAAGAACAGGAAACTGAGGCTACAATTCACGCAGCCTCACCAAAATTGGACCATAGAAGATTGGCAAAACGTTGCCTGGTTTGATGAGTCTCGATTTCTGCTGCAACATTCGGATGGTAGGGTCAGGATTTGGCATCAACAACATGAATGCATGGATCCATCCTGCCTTGTATCAACGGTTCAGGCTGGTGGTGTAATGGTGTGGGGGATATTTTCTTGGCACACTTTGGGCCCCTTAGTACCAATTGAGCATCGTGTCAAACGCCACAGCCTACTGAGTATTGTTGCTGACCATGTCCATCTCTTTATGACCACAGTGTACCCATCTTCTGATGGTTACTTCCAGCAGGATAATGCGCCATGTCATAAAGCACGAATCATCTCAGATTGGTTTCTTGAACATGACAATGAGTTCACTGTACTCAAATGGCCCCCACAGTCACCAGATCTCAATCCAATAGAGCACCTTTGGGATGTGGTGGAACGGGAGATTCGCATCATGGATGTGCAGCCGACAAATCTGCAGCATCTGTGTGATTCTATCATGTCAATATGGACCAAACTCTCTAAGGAATGTTTCCAGTACCTTGTTGAATCTATGCCACGAAGGATTAAGGCAGTTCTGAAGGGAAAAGGGGGTCCAACCCAGTACTAGCAGGGTGTACCTAATAAAGGGGCTGGTGAGTGTATATTAGGTTGTAAAGCTGCTGGGTCAGAGCACTGTCCTCACACAGCTTTCTAGTCTTGGCCATTGTGGAGAGGTTGGAGTTTGTTTGATTGAGTGTGTGGACAGGTGTCTGTTATACAGATAACGAGTTCAAACAGGTGCAGTTAATACAGGTAATGAGTGGAGAACAGGAGGGCTTCTTAAAGAAGAACTAACAGGGCTGTGAGAGCTGGGATTCCTACTGGTTGTTAGGTGATCAAATACTTATGTCATGCAATAAAATGCAAATTAATTACTTAGAAATCACACAATGTAATTTTCTGGATTTTTGGTTTAGATTCCATCCCTCAAAGTTCAAGAGGACCTATGATAAAAATTAAAGACCTCTACGTGCTTTGCAAGTGGGAAAACCTGCACAATCCGCAGTGTATCCAATACTTGTTCTCACCACCGTAGCTGCCTGTCTTGTTTCAGAGAAGACTTACCTAAATCATACCAAAGCATATTTTGTCCAAAATGCTTCTAAAAACATCAAAACAAATATTAAAAGTCCTAAAAGGACTCTGTTGCTGCATCAATATAAAAAACTATAAAAACTGTTTTACAAGCATATCACACATATTCTGAGGCTCAAATATATAGTACATAAATAAAAATGAGACTGGCAGGAAAAGGGAGCACTGTATCTGTCAGAAGAACAGTGATGACAGATCCAGGAAAAATAAAAACAGTCCAAGTTCAGAAATGCCTATTTGCATATTTGTTTTAACCACTGCCAAAATAAATGACATCTCTTTTTCCTGACTAATTTCATAACTGTGATTTCTTCCATATTCCTGACCATTTGACCCACTCACAGATTTAGAGGAGACACAACTGCCAGTCTGTACAGATTTTGTGACTGGAGCAAAATGAGAACAGAAAAGGGAAAATGAAAAGAAGACAGAAGGTGTGAAGAGATGAACAACAGAGAGCAAAAGCTGATGTAGATTTTGGTATATAATTTTGAATAACAGAACACAGGCTTCTTTGGCCAAAGATGAATTTAGGATCAATTTGGACTACAGAAAAATGCAAGTTTTTTCCATGTGAAACAAGGCCTGGATGATATTAGAAAAATATCAAATTGCAACACTATTACAGAAAATTAAATGTTTATACATAAGTTTAGTTTTCAAGTAGGTGTGTTTTTTGTGCTGGATATTATACAGTCCATTCATGTGTCAGTCCTTTTATCAGATCCTTGAATCCATTCATCCATCTTTAAAGCAATAAAAAAAAAATCATGTTTCTTTGACTTTTCTTTTCCCCTCGGTAATCACAAAGATACCCTTTGCAGTGGCGCCCTGAGACGCGGAGTAGGCAAAATGACTGTTTTGGCTCCTGCTCTGTTTTGTTACGCTTTAAATAACACCGAGCTCAGTTCTCGAAAAATCGGTTGTTCTTGTGCTCTTGGACCTGTCCTTTGCCTTCAATAATATAAATCACAGTATCCTTATTTTAAGCCTTGAGTCCCGTGCTGGTGTTAAAGGTATAGCTTTGAATTGGTTCAAGTCTTACGTTAATGTCTTTTTAGGTCCGTTTAAAAAAAAATACTCTTCTGCTTTGCCTGATTTAACTTTAGGGGTACCCCAAGGCTCCATTGCAGGTCACATCCTACTTTTTTCATGTATACTTACTTAAGGGAGCTATTTTCTTAGAGAGCATACAAATTCACTTCCAATGTTTTGCTGACAACTTTTAAATCTACTTGCCCATCCCAGCAAATAGTACTAATTTTATGCCTTGCAATATTGTCTTACAGATTTACAAATATGGATGGAAATAAACATCCTTAACTTGAACAAAAAGAAAAATGAAATTACATTTGGACAATCAGATCTCCTAAATGGCATTCTCAGTCCCATTGGTTCATTAGATTCTTATTCTTATAAGAAACCTTTGGTGATCCTCGTCAGTAGCTTTAAAATTGAGAGATAGACCAGCTCAGTGGTGAAGAAGAGCTTTATTCACCCAAGACTCCTGCGTAAAGTCCTACATTCCAGCAACAGACTTTGAAAGAGTAGTTCATGCTTTTATTACATCTCGCTCGGACTACTGTAACACTTTGTATGTTGGTCTAGATAAACTATATATTCAATGGCTGCAAGCTGTAAAAAATGCTGATGCATACCTTCTGACAAGAACTAAGCACTATGATCACATCACACCAGAGTTGGCCTCTCTGCACTGCCTTCCTGCTCTTTTAGCATCCAGTTAAAGGTTTTACCACTTGTTTTTAAGAGTATTAATGATATGCCACCATCATGTTTGTCTAAAATGCTGCATCCTTATACTCCATCCAGAACTTTAAGGCTCACAAAGAAACTGTTGTTAGACACTTTCAGATCATGGTTCAAAATGTCCACGCTTTCTCAGTGATGGTGCCTAAACCGTGGAAACATCTGCCTTTGCACATCTGAGCTACACAACTGTTAATCATTTTGGGCTCTAAAAACACACTTCAATACTTTGGCTTTTAATTCTAGTTGAACGGGATATGTTAGCTTTTACTGTGCTGTCATTTTAATTTTATTTTATGTATTTATTTCTAATTTGACTTAGTGGTGTATTGCTTTACTCTACTCTATAAAACTGTTTATGCTACTGCTGATTTTACACCTCGTGCAGAACTTTTGTATAATCCAGTTTGGTATCTCACATCTTTGGTAATCAAAGGGGCAGTAATTGTGTTAACATGTCTCTTTAAAAAAAGACACATTTTTATCCATTTTAGGACAATAGAAATGTTTTTTTTTTTTCTGTTAGTGTCGGCTTGTGGAAATATAGCCTTTTCAAATACAGTAAAAGGAAAAACCGAAGATGATATTAAAAATAGAAATAGACACAAAAAAACATCTGAAAGCCAGAAGTATAATTGTAGTAAGGAAAATATATTACATAACTTTAACCTCTGATGTGTTCGGAGTAATGTGGAATAAAAACAGCAGGAAAAATGACAGAGAGCTGGACATGACTCAGGCACAACAAATAATAAATACTGAACAGAGAAGGGCAGCTGTTTGGAAGTAGTTCATGTAGTTCATTTTTCAAAAAAGCAGAGAGTTTTCAACATTTATTTATTTTTTGTTAAAGGGGTAGATGGTATGAAACACATTGAGAACACTATGACAGTATAGATTTTGGTTTAAGTCTTTGGTTGGCCAGAGGTCCAGATTAGCAGGTGTGCTCAAAGGGTATCTTTGTAAGTATACAATTTCATGGGGGAAAAGATGAGTCAAAGAAACATGATTTTTTATTCCTTTTATCCAGTGACATCATGTTCTGTTGAAGTGAAACGAAATCTTTTAACATAACACATGGAGTCAACTGTCAGCTTTCTGGGACGTGTACCTCAGTTTCCAACAATGTTTAATGAGCAAATTCATTCAGAAAAAAAAAAAAAACATTGATTGACAATGTGACCATGTTTCTGAATTAGTATTCAGGGACAGGGTGTATCGTGAACCACATTTTATTAATACTTTTGTGAATAAAATAACCGCCTTTCCATTTTGACAAAAAAAATGTAGCTTTAAAAAAATGACTGAAGTAATCAACCCCTCATGAGGCTGCACATGCTTTATTTTAACTGTAACAGCATGCTCAAATGACATGCATACTCATTAACAAGACTATACACACACATACATCATGTCTGCTTGCATGCTAAAATTATGCTCATGCAAAACTGAACATATGCACTGTCCCAGATCATATATCCTCTAAAAAATAATCTAAAGTCATTTCATTAAAAAGAGAGACCATTATGGAAAACTTTAGTTGTAGAAAACAAGTGAGTAAAATGTAAACCCTCTTGGCCACAAGCTGAATCCCATTCCTGGCACCTGCAACAGCTATCACTCTAGAAAAGAGAACTGAATTGTAAGTTCAGTACAACAAGCTGTTTGTTTTAATTTTCCATAATACTGTCTTTTCAACGACACATATGATGTGTGACCATATAAAACTGGCCCTTGCATTTATAGAAATTAAGTTCATTTTCGACATACTTTTTAAAAAAAATTTTGTTGCACTAGTGGCCTTTATTCCACAGTATATAGACAGGAAATGGACAGAGAGAGAAGGGAGGAAGACATGCAGCAAAGGTCCCAGGGTTGGGAATTGAACCCCAGACGGCTGGGTCAAGGACTCACAGCCACTGTATCTGGTGCTCACGCTTTATACCACGCACCGTACGCCTTCTCTGATTTTTAGCACAGGTTTTTATAACACAAAGCATACACAGGGCAAGCAAAAGTGCTTTATAGGATATCAAAGGAAACATGATGGTAAGTTCTGTTCAATTTTTGATCTTTAACACATCTTTGGACCATCAGACAATGTTCAGAAGACATGTGTGAAACCCATTTTAAATCTGTGTAGTGTAATACCCTCAAAACGTATCCCTTATTTTCTACTTTTCTTCGTAGTATTGACATGTCTTGTGTACCTTTTCTCGTTAGAGAATATGTGGTGCAGGTTCTAATAAAGAGGAAACTGAGGGCCAAACACAATTAGGCTTTAAAAGGCAGAAGCCATGTGGAAGTGGCCTGTATAACCACAGGAGACTCTTAGGATATATTAGGCCTTACGTCTAACAGACAGAGCAGCAAGTTAGACTAAAGAGAACCTGTCGACTCTGTCAACTCAGGAGTCACAAAGATGTGATTATTTTCAGGTATTTATTCAAGGAAATATGGCTAAATGTTTCAGACCTCAATGGACAGATAGTATGAAAATTATACAGACCCACCATGCAAACATAAACATGAAAAGTTCACAAAGTTGTTTATTCTAGCCTTCCCGTGGTGGGCAGTCATTATTTATATTAGGAGCAAAGGTGACATCACATCTTATTTGTGTGTGTGTGTGTGTGAGAGAAAGAGAAAGAGAGAGAGAGAGAGAGAGAGAGAGAGAGAGAGACATACCATAACAGATAAACACAAAACCATGCCCTCTGCTAATAAAAACACAAAAAATACCTGAGCAAACCAGTTCACTGACAAGTTGGAGAGCAACACTATTTACGTGTTTAACTTTTACAGCTGAACCTTTCTCATGTTCAACATAAAGATTTGAAGTATCAATTGTTTTAGCAGTACAGATGTACACTGTCATCATCTAACTTGACCTAAGCAATACCATACGTGTGACATTTTTCCTGTGCCGCTGTGGATATATCTGCTGTTAGGGCGATTGTTTTCACATCTCAGCAGGGAAGAGAAACTTGGATGCCCCAGCTCTGTGCAGACCTTAGCAACTCATGAACTCCAGGGGTCAAGATCACGTCTCTGTACAGAGACTACACAACTTGTAAAACACACATTTTCTCTCATTTCTCTACACACAATCAGCAAGTCATGAGACACAGGAAATCACCAGGAGATAGAGGATAGGAAATTAGAAACACTCTCCCAGCATCCCCAGTGAAAACATTTGCAACTCTTGAGCTAAAAGCCTCAGTGGAGGGAGCGGCAGCAAACGGAAAACACATCCCTTTGTTTTACAAACCTGATATCTCTCCAAATGTAATCTTCCTGTTCATGCACCAGACAGGACACTGTGTTTCCGAAGTAGACGGTCAGATGAACGGAAGGTCCACAAACCAGTCCCCTCACTCAACCCACCCACTGGTGACCTTATGCTCCCTTTTCTTTTCCATATCTTCCTGAAATTTCAACTTTGTCCAAAAACACATTTGGAATTGGGGGTATAGTGTAAACAGTGTATTTTTGTAAATTACAGTGATTGATGTGTGTACCTGAAGATGACACCAATCAGATGTGTTTTGCGGGTAACACATGTACACATGAAGTACTGGGTATGACCTCAGAAATAAGCTATCTATCTCGATGTCCATGAGAAAAACATTTAGGCATGATGTGTCTTGACAACAGATAAGCTCAATCTCACCCACACGTCACCACAAGCAATAAGCCTGTGGCCTGGCACAGCAGCACAACCAGGCAGCCAGCCATCCCTGTGGCCCTGCATTCCTCTTTTCTAACACTGCTTACAGAAGCTGACAAGCTCTGGAGGTCTCCCTGGCCGAGGTGGAAATCTGCAAAAATAAACGCTTTAGGTGACATGAAGGCTTTGTTTGTTTCTGCTGGCCCGGCTGTTTGTGTTAGCGCGGTGGGTTAATTGCAACTTTGATCGCTGCGTTTATTGATCCAACAGTGGCCTTAGGAGTGCGGCTGGCCAGGCCTGCCTCACCTACTCCCACCGCCTATCCCAAACAATCTCCCCTCCACCGTCCCAGCTTGGTGAGCCAATACAGATGGGGTCTAATGGGGTGACCACACCAAACAAATGCTGAGAATGCACTTGAATAGGGTGATCATGACTGGAAGTACTCTGAGGAAAAACCTGGTGTTCAGCTGAGCAGAACCAAGAATTTATAAGAAGGAATCTCTTAGCAGAGAAAGGCAAACTGTTAACTGGGAATAACATTGAAAAGGGTGGAAGAATCGGACTGGAACTGACAAGGCAGAGTTGAGCTTTCACATGCAAAGCCAGCTGAACTAATGTTTGGCAAAAAGCATATATATAAAAAAGGCTGGGGCTGGTTTATCTGCAGTAGTGGTATGGCCAGACAATTGTGTTTTGCACTCCCTGAAGAGAGCAAAGGTAGCTGTGATTATGTTACACAGAATGTATTACAGGCTAAATTGGATCAAATGTGATGGACTGCAGATGCAAAAGGGTTTATTGACTAACTCTGGCAAATTTTCACCACTACTGATTTATGTAGTGTGACTTTATGAAACAGGCCAAACTGGGCTGATCGAAACCCCAAATTATCTTTTTAACCCATGTTCGGCGTGGCTTCCTATTCTGTCCCAACACAAAGGCTAAATGTTTGTAAAATTTAACTAAATCCACAGCTTTCCAATCCACATTCAGGAAAAAACCATTTTATAAAATTTTTATCTTCGAATCAATATTTGTTACTCACAATATTTAAGAAAGTCAGGTCTAGGTCTGTATCTCAGCTTCAACATGCTCCAGAATGAAGAGAATATTGTAAGTACTTTTCCAGGAGAGTCAGTAGGGACGGTCACATCTGTGTGCTTCTATAATGGCTGTGACGTCATCAGTAAATTGAGACAACGGCAGATAATGGACAGGACTCATGGTCAAAGACAGACATTAATAAACCCACTAACATCTGCATCTGTGTAACTTGGTTTTCACTGCATAAGCACTAAAAACCCATTGCAGTTTGGGGTATTTATTTAGATCGGGGCAATCTCAGATAGGTACAAAAACTAAAGCAATTTACATCTACTCTTTCATTCTCCATTTGTTTATTATCAATGGCCTGTCTTTCTGCTTGCAGTCAATTTATCTTTTTTGGTAAACACCAAGGAAACATGGGAAATCTTGTTAGCGAAATTGCCATTCCCTTTTATCATACTGACAGCTACAGGGGTTGGACAATGAAACTGAAACACCTGTCATTTTAGTGTGGGAGGTTTCATGGCTAAATTGGACCAGCCTGGTAGCCAGTCTTCATTGATTGCACATTGCACCAGTAAGAGCAGAGTGTGAAGGTTCAATTAGCAGGGTAAGAGCACAGTTTTGCTCAAAATATTGAAATGTACACAACATTATGGGTGACATACCAGAGTTCAAAAGAGAACAAATTGTTGGTGCAGTGATGGTTTGGGCTGCCATATCATGGCATTCCCTTGGCCCAACACTTGTGCTAGATGGGCGCATCACTGCCAAGGACTACCGAACCATTCTTGAGGACCATGTGCATCCAGTGGTTCAAACATTGTATCCTGAAGGTGGTGCCATGTATCAGGATGACAATGGACCAATGCACACAGCAAGACTGGTGAAAGATTGGTTTGATGAACATGAAAGTGAAGTTGAACATCTCCCATGGCCTGCACAGTCACCAGATCTAAATATTATTGAGCCACTTTGGGGTGTTTTGGAGGAGCGAGTCAGGAAACATTATCCTCCACCAGTATCACGTATGGGCCCTGGCCACTATCCTGCAAGAAGAATGGCTTAAAATCCCTCTGACCACTGTGCAGGACTTGTATATGTCATTCCCAAGACGAATTGACGCTGTATTGGCCGCAAAAGGAGGCCCTACACCATACTAATAAATTATTGTGGTCTAAAACCAGGTGTTTCAGTTTCATTGTCTAACCCCTGTATATGTCATAATGAGAGAAGCAGAATCTGGCCAAAACTGCAGTCCATGTTTCTCCAAGAGACCTCTAAAATGTATGAGGACAGAACCTCAAACGCTGTGCTGAGGTACCTGGACCCCACACTAATTTTCCAAGAAGCAGAATCTCCTGGAGCTGACATGTTAGACCAGCAGATCCAGAAACATCCCTCCAACATCCCTAGAACCAGTCAGGACTTAACTCAAGATCCTATTGCAATCCTAAATCTTTGACTGCATTCTCCTGCAGAAAGAAGTGACCAACATTAGCTTTCACCAAGAAGAGAATTAAGTGGTTTGCAGCAATTTTAAAATTGGTACCGAGTACTAGACCAGCAGATCCAGAAACATCCCTCCAACATCCCTAGAACCAGTCAGGACTTAACTCAAGATCCTATTGCAATCCTAAATCTTTGACTGCATTCTCCTGCAGAAAGAAGTGACCAACATTAGCTTTCACCAAGAAGAGAATTAAGTGGTTTGCAGCAATTTTAAAATTGGTACTGGCTTCGTACATCTAATGTAGTCGAAAACACATAATTTTTATGTTACTGTAATAATATGACTGAAGGTCAGTTTAGTGCTATGGTCAATAATTCACGACTGTAATATTGGTCCTGCTACTGTATGTCTTTCCTGACCAGGCGCCAACCACAGCCCACACGAAAAAAAATACTACACAAAACTGCTAATTCTGAAGTTGCAGGGCTGTTTTGTTATCTCAATCTGGTTCTTGTACCTGTCCACATCTCAGAGGAAAGAGTTGGATCGATCTGTGTTGTCCTGGGGGTACTTGACAGGGTTGATCTGCTTGTCTTTAAACAGGCACAGCATAGCACAGCAGTTCATCATAATATATGCAAAGCACAAAAACACACATGAAAGACTTCAAAAAGCTGTAAGAATAATTTTCTTAAGTGTTTGAAAAAGACTTGATTTGTAATCGTAAGGTACTTGGAACTAGACAGGCAGTGAAGTAGAGGTGCTGAATGCAGGGATGAAAGGATGAAAAGGAAGGTGGAGGATGAAGTAATGTGCCTCCAATAGGCACTCCAGCAGAGGGCAGATCTTTTTCATGGAAACCATCTGGCAAACTCAATGTGAGCCACACCAAATCTGCAGTACACATGACTCGCTGTTCTCTTTCTTTCTTTCCCCTGCCTTCAAACTGATTTCTGCCCATTTTTCCTTGCTTGCATTCTTCTTTGCTTCCTACCCTCACTCTCCTTTCCATCACTTTACCTTTTCAACCCCACTGCTTTTTCTCCTCTTTTTTTCTCACTCAAAAATATCCTACTCATTAATGCATGGCAGCTGCAGGGAGCAGTGTTACCTCATTTTTCCATGGCAACAGTCTCTCTGTTTCAGCATATCCCATTTCAGTTTTGGTAGCAACGTGTTCCTTTGCCAAAGCTGAACACATTCATGTGTTAAATAGAAGAAATTATTACAAAATTCCTGAAATAGAATCACCATCCTGTTCAGCTGCAATTATGATCAGGACCCAAGGAGAACATGGGTGTCCATCGGAAGAACAGAGTAGAGGAGAGAGAACTGAATAAAAATGGGTAAGGGTGAGCATTGTCAGGTAGACCATTAGGACAGCATAGGACAGGAAGAGAGATAAAAAATACGATGTAACAACAGGACACCAGAGGACATACAATATGCAAAGTATAAAACAGTACAAAATCAGAACTCAAACGCTAAAATATCCATCATCACATATTAGAACTAAAGATTCATTGAGAGATCAACAGTGACCAAAATCAGCCGCTCAAAATCCAATCAGTCAGTGTACCATATTAAGCACTGAAACAAATCTTTTCAGTGTGAATGCTGCTACAAATAAAGGACCCAGAGTTAGCTATTTTCAGCAACAGTGAGGTGTTGAAAATAAAGTCAATACAGATATGTACAAAGCTATTCAGAAGGAAACTCTACTTTCTACTAAAAGCCAGAACATGTCTGCTGCTTATTTAAGATGATAGAGGCCGAGAGAGAGAAACTTTCAGTGAATAACAGGAAGGTTAAATAGAATCCAGCAAATTAAACATTTAAACATTTCAATGATTTTGTCTTTGTTTTAAAATAATAGTAAACTTTGAGTCCCTTGTGTAATCCTGGTTCTCAGAGTAGCATGAGATATCTCACTGTGGGATACACCCCCTATGCATATTCCTCAGAAGCATTTATCTCATTATTAAGCATTATTTCAGGAAAAAGGTGGTTGGGAGAACAAAAGGAGAGACTAAGCCTATCACTATGGCCACAAAAGTGGGTTTAGGCTTTAGTGACACCCTGACATCTCCAGGCGCAAACTGATTGCAGGAGGGATATGCATTATAACTATCACACACCAGAGCCAGCAGTAAGGCTGTCTTAAATGACAAATGTTTAAAGTCATCAAGTAGTGTGGGGTCACTGTTTTTCCCACAAAACCCAGGTAAAATGCTAAAAAGACATTTTAACTGGGGATAATTTTACAATTAATTACTGCAGAAATTACAAAATCGTGTCTACCAGAAACTTAAAGGAAAGGTGACTTCTTTCTTGTCACCACTCCACAAACACTTTCCACATTAACATTCATAAAGCTAGACCTAGCATAAGAAGCCCCAGCAGACTGAATACTATTAAAGAGAAGCCCTGCAGCATAGAAATTATGCCATTCACGGTGATGAGCAGCTGAGATCTCGCAAGAGTTGTGTGTAAGTAATATGGCAGTATACTGCTAAACAGACAAACATGACAAACTCAGGTAAAACAAGCCAATAAATTCAAGCCAAACACAGAAACATTTAAAATACTAACCACTGTCTCAAATTTTCACAATAAAACAAACTGGACGAGGAAACTTTGGACAGCCTGGAGAGCTACGTGGACAAATGTTTTGACAACATTGTAATGGGCAAGCCACAAAAATCTGCACCCATGGCCACATCAACATCAAAACGTTCCCATTCAGAGTGCTCGGCGAGCACCTCCACTATCTCTCCAGAGAATAGCTACGCAGATGTCCTGGACTCTATCGACAAGAAGCTAACCAGCCTGGATGCTCGTCTCGCCCTGGTGGAAGTTCTCCACGGGGTATTTCAAGCTCTGAGGAAGTCTCTGGAGTTCAGCCAGGAACAACTAGCTTTGCTCACAGATGAGAACCAAACGCTGAGGGATAACGTAAAAACACTTACCGATGTAATGGCGCAGCTGTCAGGAGAAAATAAAAAATTAAGGAGGCCATCCTGGATATACAAGCTCAGAGCATGCGGGACAACCTTGTCTTCTCCGGTATCCCAGAAAAGCCAGAGGAGAATGCTGAATCCACAGTCTGTGAATTTCTCCAACGTCAGCTGAAAGTTCGAAGTGACGAGGTAAAAAAAAAATCACGTTACATCGTGTTCACCGGCTCGGAGGTAAGAAGCCCGATCACAACTGTAGCAAAGTTAAAGCACTACAAGCAAAAAGAGTGGGTCAGAAGTCAGGGCAGACAGCTCCGGGGAACAAACCTCAGCATTAATGACTAGTTTCCAAAAGAGATCCTCGATCGGAGGCGAGTATTAAAAGAATTTTTAGTGAATTATATACATTATATAATATATAAATATTATATTATAATATATATATATAAAATATATTATAATATATAAATATTATAAAGAAGACTGGACTTCATATTTATATATTTGGAGTGTAATGACCTACCTGGGATATCAACATCTGTTCTCTGGGAGGCAGGGAAAGCAATGATGAGAGGTAAAATAATCTCATTCTCATCACATAAGAAAAAAAAAGAAAACAAACGTATTCAGGAATTAGAAGAAACCATTAAATTGTTAGAAGCTTCCCAGGAAGAGGAAATGCTAGGCAAACCACGTAAAGCTAAGCTAGAATTAAATGAAAATATTGAGAAAAAAACCCAATTCTTAATAAGGAAAAGACTATATTTGCTGTTAAAGACTCAACAGGGAGTAAAATGGGCGGTTCCAGTTCAGATTCTGGGTCCTTGTCTTGGTTCCGGTTCCTGGCAGTTCTTTGTTCCAATTTTGTCTGGAGGAGGGGTCTGCATGGTGTGGGCAGGCGGGCTGGTTGGAGTTGTTCTCGGGGTGGAGTTGTCTCGGCTTCTTGGTGGGTTTTGGTTTTGGCTCTGTGGGAACTCTGGCTTTAGTGGGCTTCGGTGTGGATTTTCTCGTGAGGCTACTTCTGGCTGTATGGTATGGTGTGGTATATGGGGTACAAAGATAGTGGGGCCATTCTTCATTAATGGAAACCTCAATGCCACTGGATATGCGAAATTGCTACATGATGATGTGTTTCTCTCTTTATGCGCTGAAGCTGGGACGTTCCCTGAGTTTTTCCAGCAAGATGGTGCACCACCACATTATGGGTGTCAGGTCCGAGCATTCCTAGATGAACAGTTTCCTGGATAGTGGATTGGTCGTCGTGGCCCAGTTGAATGGCCCCCAAGGTCTCCCGATCTGACCCCCTTAGACTTTTATCTTTGGGGTCTTCTGAAGGCAATTGTCTATGCTGTGAAGATACGAGATGTGCAGCACCTGAGACTACGGATACTGGAAGCCTGTGCTATCATTACTCCTGCGGTGTTGCTATCAGTGTGTGAAGAGTGAGAGAAGAGGGTTGCATTGACAATCCAACACAATGGGCAGCACATTGAACACATTTTATAAGTGGTCAGAAACTTGTAAATAACTCATGAAAGAATAAAGTTATGTTAAAACCAAGCACACCATTGTTTTTCTTGTGAAATTCCCAATAAGTTTGATTTGTTTTTCCTATTGGAAAAACAAAAGTTGGATTCAAAATGGCAGACTTCAAAATGGCTACCATGGTCACCACCCATCTTGAAAAGTTTGCCCCCTCACATATACTAAATTGCAACAAACAGGAAGTTAATATGACCAACCATTCCCATTTTATTAAGGTGTATCCATATAAATGGCCCACCCTGTACATACCATTGTTCTTTCATGGAGTCACCATCTCCTTTTCCGTATTTACTGTAGTTTAAGGATGCTCTCTTTTTGCCTCAAAAGGAACACGGCACACAGCTCAGCAAGCTCGCATGGGTCGCTACCAAGCTTCCCCCGACCTGCGTTGTGTAACGCCCACCGTTGATGACTCATGCTTAGTTTGCAAAACTGGTGAAAATGGGAGTTGGTGCTCAACAAAGCACCAAAGTTCGAAGGCATGCGAGCCAAACCAGTTCCAAGAACGAGAGTTCTTTCGGTGGAAAAACACTCTGAGTGTTCTCTCTGGAGTTGAACAAGTCCACCTTCGATTGACCAAGCAACAGTTCCATAGTCGGCATTTGGAGCATGACGGCTTTTTCTATGCCCTCAAAATCCAGTGAGGATTCCTCTTGTACCTAGGCCTTGCCACTAAAGGGATGGTCATTCAAGTTGACCTCCTCAATCAGCTTTGGGAAGAATGGGAGAAGCAGTGGGAGAAGTACGGGATGATTACCGTGGATGCAGAATTTTTGCATACTACCTGCATATCAGTACTAACAGCAGGGGAAGTGGGTGTGCTATCCTCCACATTTAATTCAGACATAGCACCTAGCTTTGCAGCCAGTGCTGGGGATGAAAGCGTTATTCTTGTCCAATGAATCCTCTAATATGAGGATTTTAAATGTGTCATCATCTCCCTCCTCCTCATAGATCATCTCCAACATGTCTTCCACAGGTGGTGCCACTGTGGGCAAGTCCAGCTGGGAACCACAGCTAGAAGTGCTCAGCTGCTTGGGAGATGCCCCACCTATCTACTTTGTCAACAGGTATGGGTCCTGACAGGATAGGCTAGCTTGGTGTGCTAGCCAATGAATCAGCGAGGCATGTTCCAGCACAAGGTAACTCAAGCAGACCTGGTGTGAATCTTTGCATTAAATCTTGTTCCCACAGGTGGAAAGGTGAGCTGCCGGGTCTCTGTTTCCTCTGGTGAATGGGAGGATAGCGTCCATGTTTGTGAATTTGTGTGCCAACTGAACAGAACAAAGTGTTAGCTGGTATGCTAAATACTCAGTACAGTTTTGGTGATTTGCAAAACCACAAAGTCATCCACAAAGGCAAAAATATTATTTGATTCCAAATGGAGCACATTTATTAACTAAATTTTAAATAGAATTATAGAAGAGTTAACATGAAAATAACATGTAACACCAATTCATCAGAAAAAGTTATGAACATAGGTAGAAACTGGTGTTGATTTGCTTAAAATGCAATAACAAAACATGTCAATAAACAGTTATAATGATAGCAACAAAACTACACAGTCTTCATCAAAGGTCAACAGGCTGGGACTCCAACCCGTGACGGCTGAGTCGAGGACTGTAGCCTTCGAACATGTGTCACGCGCTTTACTCCTGCGCCACCGCTGTACCCCTGGCTCAGTGAGTTAAGCATGCAGAGCAGTTGGAAAGAGCAAAAGAGTGGGATTACATTTGAAAGGTAGCTTGTGTGGGTAGGATCATGTTGCACTGTTGTTGCTGTGTGTTTTGAAATTGGGTTTTGTTGAGGTAGAATATGTTGTTTCTATAATTTAGATTTTCCTCCCCCCATTAATTGGATATGCAATATACATACTACTTATTGTTTAATGTATCGCATGTGTTTGATTTTGTTGCCGGAAGTCCTGCTGCCCCCGATGCCGGTGGTGCTCCGGTTATACAGTTTAGGAACTTGTGAAATAAAAGGCAACTAACATGATAACATATACAAATTTTCAGACATGCAATTTGCACCGTCAGTATTCTGTTGCCAGATTTTTCTTTAAATGGACAACGAGAATGTATGTAAGTTTTCAACCATGTCTCAAATGCTCCACATTTTTAAGTCAGAATTAATGCTATAGTGACAAAGCTTCATGAACCCCTTTTCAAACAGAGCGATGATATTTTGTACAGCTTACATAATAACTATCACATTCCACTATTCTGTTTAATTAGATTTATAAGGTTAGGACAGCCAGAGAATACATACTTTTGTACCTCTGCCAGACTCTGCTTCCTTCTGCTGTTTTGTTTCTACCTCTATTGTAAAAGACTTAAAGAAAGGCCCATATGGTAAAATTGACACATGCACAGTAGTAGTGTGAACTATTAAGTATTCTGTTTACACCACACTAAAATAAAAGGAGTTGTTCAAGATTGGGACTATCCCAGAACTGGGGTACACCTGCTGGGTTTTTCGGTTTGATTTGCTTCCACTCCCATGTCAACAGGACAGTGTTTGCAGTTCGTGGTGTAGTGGTCACACATCGAAAGGGGACAAAACAAAGTGAAGGTAATCTGGAATATAATTTAAATTCAGATGTGCCACGCTCACTTTGACTGGCATGCCTCTGATGGTCCTAACAAAAAGAATTAAACTGTTTCAGGAACAAACCTGTGCCTCATTGGTTATAGTTCACAAAACAGAAAAACCCTGCACATACAGTACATTGCAATATGACTGAAAATTACATTGCTGCGTGTTTGCATAAAACTGCAATATTTGTCCTTGATTAAAACATTGTTCATGTCACAATAAGCCCTGTAAAGTCTAGCTTGAAGTGCTCTGATTTTAAAAATTTAAATATTTAAAATATCTGTTAACTGTTGTTAATATGCTGTTAACAAAATAGCAAGAAGAAAACCATATTTTGTCATTCAAAATATTTTCCCCTCACATTATATTGTTCATTACTGCATATTATTATTTATATTTACAGTATTATTATAATATAGTTTTGTTTAATGCAAAACTATGCATTTTAGTTGATTTTTTTTATTTCTTCTCAACAAGCAACGAGAATAGACTGAATAGGCTATTTTCCAGCAAAAAAGGAAATGAAAAAATCAAACAAAACACTGCAGTATTTAGCATAATATGTTTAGATCTTTTTCCCAGTATAATATGTGTTTAGCCTGAACAAGCATAACAACTATATGCTGATGATCACTGTTTTACATACAGTACACAATTTCCCTCATCTGTTTAGGTGCAATTATTCAGAAGGTTAGTTCTTGAAGGAATACAGGAATGATGCAGGGGTGGAGATAGGTGTAAATGTATCCCAGGAAATGGGATTTAGCACTGGAGTGAAAGGAAAAGGTCTCTGTACAAAATCAGAGGTAAGAAGTAGAAAATTATTTTTTGGAAACCCTAATTAAAAAGGTCTACAAACCAAATAACTGCATATTAAGAAAATTAAGAATCTAGATAATTACCTGGACAGTAAGTCGCTTAACAGCATCCCAGGCATGGCTGAAGAGTTCCTTCATTCGCTCCTCGGAGGTAGTCCAAGATTCATCAACTGCAGTGTCCGGTATCACCTTCATTGGGATGGACATAGGACGTGACTCTGTCAGAAAGGAAAAATACGATAAGGACTTACATTCAAGCTTTTATTCAGTAGTCATTTAAATTCTACTTCCCTTAGGCAACTTAATGCATCCAGTAGTGATGTCAGATTGGTTTTAACATTCAGCCCACTGCTTGAGTGACCTCCTTACCACAGAAGTAATGTAGCACCCTATAAAGTCTTAAACAAAATCAATATTTTATTTATTAACATGAGGAAATGTACTGTCCTGCATTTATCCTTTACTTAACCCTCTTTAAAACTCCCTGTTATTTTCATTTACTGTACAGTATCATGTTATATGATGTTTAACCGACACTTCATTGAGATGATGTAATGGTGGCACTCAGGTTTCTTGTCTCCAACAGTGGGAGAGGGAACTGTGAGAACTGACATAAAGTATGTGCATGTACACACACACACATACACTTACTGTTGGAGACATGATTTATCCTTGTGTGTGCCAGCTGTGGTCCAGACGCAGGCTGATTGTCTGTGCTGACACTCATGGCAGCAGAAGTCAAACGGCAACAAATGTACAATTCATCTTTCAATTATCCATATTAACCTTGTCGTCAATTTACAACTTTATTGTTTAATAACAGTTCTAGTTACAGAAGAAAACATAAAGAGTAAAAAAAAACAAGAGTAAAAGATGCACAAATAGAAGTATAAAAGAACACCAACCTACCAACTCTACCAGGATAACCTGTGGTCTGTGTATGTTAAAGCAATCAGGCGTCAAGGTTTAGAAAAAGGGAGGCATCTCCTAAAACATATAAACTATATCCCAAGATTTAAAGCACCGTCTTCCTCACCAGCCTTATTCCACAGTCGTCAAACGTGAAACAGGACTGATGTCACAGGACTATTCTGTCATTTCTGACAGTGTTACCAACCATCACAAAAAAGGTTAGCAAAGCAATAACAAAATGTTACAAGGGAATTAGGAAATCAGATGGTTAGTTCACCTAGTTTATGATTGCTGTGGAAATAAAACCCCTAATGTGTCTATTAACGATGTGTGTGTGTGTGTTAAGCACATATATGTTTGCAAATAATGGAGCTATGTTTGTGTTTGTGTGTCCCTGTGTGTTTTTGTGCGTGCGTGTGTGTGTGCATGTGTGTAATTGGAAGATCAGGTCAAGATCATGGTGTCTGGACTCTTGCAGCATTTTCTCATGCTCTGCATCCAGGTGCATTTGACATTGTGTAAGAGATCACTTTTGTAAGGATGCCTACAAGTGGTGTGGCACATCTCATAAAAAAAAAAAATACTAACTACCCAAAAAACTACAACCAACTCCTTGTGTTTTTGGTTACAAAGCCTTTCCCTTACATGACTCTGATCAGTTGCTACTAACCATTCCCTTTTACTTAAATAAACATCTAAAGTTGAGAAAAAGTAAAGTCTCCACTGGCACAGCTAAAAATAAATATGTATGCGCAACTGTTTCAACATCGGTTTCTTGGTGGCCACCTCTAGCTAAATAACAGTCTCATGGTTTTGAAAAATCCATACCCTCTCCTGACAAAACCGCTTTAAACAATTTTAGAAAGCACAAAACACTATTGGAAATCTGCAAACACTTCAGAAAAACATTCTGACATATTGTCTTTGATCACTTCCCATTGCACATTCTCTATAGATCGTCTAGAGTCCCTGGTCTAGTTGCATCTAGTGAAGCATTTTGTGTTGATCTGACCTTGTCTTCGTTCTTTGTCCTGTTGACAGACTCGTTGGTGACCCGTTTTCAGTTTCCTGGCAGAGGCCACTAATTTTTTTGTTTCAAACGTCCTGATATTCCAAAGAGTTCATAATACCATCTACTTGGCTACAATGTCTAAAAATGAAGAAAGTCTTAATTGATTAAAGCAAACACAGCCAGTTAAAGCCCAAATAGGATTTACAACCTCTACACGTTTAGACACCCAGACACTACTAACTTTGGCTGTTCTTCTGACTGCAGGGGGGTGGCAAGATAATCTAAGGGTTTATATATATGAATTTGAAAGAAGATTTTAACCAAAGCGACTTATAGAAGAGGATATAACGATGTTAATATTAAAGCAAACAAGAGGCATATCTTTAGTGTTGTCCCATGAAAACTTTTGTCTCTTTACATCCATATTAGTCCTGTATAAACATTCTACCATTTTGATAGTGATTACTCATCTTCTTTAAAAGCAACATTATTTCTTCCAGTAAATAAAAAGCCCATCTTCCAAGACCTCAGGCCAAGCATGCATGAAGATAAAATAAAACACGAGAGCCCCACATTACAACACACTATATAGCCTTCAAGACAAAACTGCCACAGCTTATGTGCTGTAAAATAAGTGAGGATATGTACCAGGTAACTTTATGAAGTCGAAGCCAAATTTGATCAACACATAAGCCTCAGAAGTGGGTTGCAATTTCAACTAGAGAGCAATGTTTAATTTCTGCAAGTGATCTATTGGAGGCAGCCATGCACCTGAGCAGCCACCAGCCTACTGGAAACTCTATAGACAGTAGAAGAGGGACTTAAGATTGATGTGACATTACCTTCCTGGAATAAAGTAAAATTCACAAAAATCACTTTGATCAACCTGGACTTTTTTCGAACAAGCACACCTTACAGGTCCCTCCCCCTTGCTCTCTGCTGTGCTACAATCCTCCCTTCACAGGGGAGCCTGTCGTGAACGAGCAGCTTGCTTGTCATCGCTCTTCTTCTGTTTACTAGTCTTTGTTTTCTGAGCAGGTGCCACACGATAAATTGGCAGTTTTCCTGTAACGTTAGGTTGTTTCTCCACCATTAGCATATCTGCACCACAACGGCAATCTCTAGCTAGAACAATGGAGCGCGGTGTGTGGAGGAGGTGTGAGCAGCATGTACATAAGTACACATTGACACTGCTAAGACATTTCTCCTGGCTCTGATTGGTTGTTTCTCAACGGGGGCTGTGTATTTCTGCAAATGGCAGTAGGACCACTGGGAGAAGCCAGAGGAGATTGATTTTTTCACAGATCAGCTGTCTAATATTTTACGGTCAGGACATAGTGACAGTTTTAACAAATATGTAAAAAATATATTTTTTTTTACAAAAGTTACCTACAGTAGCTTTAAGATGAGAGAAGGAACCTAAAGAATGTTTTTTTTAGTAAGATGAAGAGAAGACCTGACAACAGAGAGTTGCGAGACCAGCAAGGTTTTGACAAAACCAATCCGGTTAATGTTTTATTTCCAATGCCAGCAATGGGTGCTAGCCATTTTGCCCCTTCAGCATTCTGTACCTTTGCAGTTTAGATCTTACTGTACTTAACTTTTCTGGATTTTTCAGCTTTCTGTTGAAAACCGATGATTTAAAATAATTTTCTATAACCTAACTAAGTTAGTTGTTAAGGGCAGGGGTTATAATATGCATGCCATATTTTAATGTCAGCTGGCTAAAATTGGCATTACAATCAATGATATTGTGCTCCATCCTCAACATGTTATTATCTCCATCAGATTTTGGCTGACCAATTTATTTCTTAGCATGGACCACTGAAAATACTGCACATCTGCAGACCTTTGCGTCTGCTATCGCTGTCTTTGCTTTGCCCCATATCGCTACATCATACTTCTTCCAAAATCATGAAAAATAACACAAAACAGTTCATCGGGGGTATGGGTTTGTGACTTCCTCCCAAGGTGGGTCAGGAACATAATCTTGATGGGTCTTCAGAAGACCCACCTATTAAATGACATAAGTGAGATTCTAGCCTCTTTTGTAATAGAAACTGCAACGTACCTACATAACTACCAAGAGAAATAAAACAGCACAACAGTGAAAGACACAAGTAAAAAACAGCTTGTGTAATGGTACAGAACAGAAGTAGGATAGAACAAAATGCATGGGTATGAAATTGACCAGGACAAGTCAGCAGCACAGTCTAACAAGCATTAGTGCACATAGGTAGTATAAAATATATGGTATATTGTTGCATTTCTTTTACAGTACAATTCTGTTTACAGAACCAAGCATGTACAGTACTGTGCAAATGTTTTAGGCAGGTGTAAAAAATGCTGTAAACAAAGAATGCTTTCAAAAATGGAAGTGCTAATCTCTTATTTTTACCACTCAATAAAATGCAGTGAATGAACAAAAGAGAAATCTAAATGAAATTAATATTTGGTCTGACCTTTGCCTTCAAAACAGCATCAATTCTTCTAGGTACACTTGCACACAGTTTTTGAAGGAACTCGGCTGGTAGGTTGTTCCAAACATCTTGGAGAACTATCCACAGATCTTCAGAGGATGTAGGCTTTCTCACATCCTTCTGTCTCTTCATGTAATCTCAGACACACTCAATGATGTTGAGATCAGGGCTCTCTGGGGGTCATACCATCACTTCCAGTAAGTCTTGTTCTTCTTTACGCTGAAGATGGTTATTAATGACTTTGGCTTAATGTTTGGGTTCGCTCACTTAGCATTTTGTAAATTGATAAAAATAAACAAGAATTATTTATATTTCTGAATGCATTCTTTGTTTACAGCATTTTTCACACCTGCCTAAAACTTTTGCACAGTACTGTATAACCATATGTTTTTTGACAAAGTTTTCAATTGGAAGGGTTTTGTAACCTAGGCAAAAGTTATAGAAATCTATGTTTTCAAACAATAGTAGCTGAGAAAGTTTTCAAGATTAATTAAGGGAAAGAATAAAAAAAATATTAACCTTGTGACTGGGCAAGCAAACTTATTTAATGATCTTTACAACAGTCTTTACAACACCAAAACTGTAAATAATCAGTAAGCTTTTGACTATGAGTCAAGTCAACAAAGAAAACAACCTCTTCAGAAATTTTAGCATTTCTGCATGCTGACTGTTAACTTCCTAGTATGTACCCTGTTACAAAAGGCTTACAGTAAGGTAAAATGTTGCGTACTGGGTTATAGCAGCATCCAGACAAAGCAATGGGACTATTTAATAAACCTAGCTGTCCATTTGTTTTGGATGCATGCTGGTGTTAAAGATATACAAGACTAGGAAAAAGCAGTGTTGTGCCAAGGTGCACTGAAATGAAGCGTAATAATTAGGTTCACTAGAAGCCATTTGTTTAAAGGTTTTTTTTTCCCCCACTCATCTTCCCTTTAAGTCAACATTACTCTGGACAAAGGCTTTTTAGATGTGTTATGCACAAAATGATTTATCTGGCAAAACATTAAAAAAAAAAGGATTTTTCAGCCAAAATACAAAGTATCATGCAAAGAAAAGCCACTGAGAGATGAGGAGAGATCTGCCAACTGTATTATGACAACACGTAAGGAATTTCAACATAATGATGCACACGGTCTGTGACTTTAAGAAGCTTTCAAAGAACCTAAGAGCAATTATCTGAACCCCGTTTCCTCTTTCCTCCTTCACTCTGTCATGCTCTGTCATGCTCTGTCACTAACACCACCAAGCCTGTATAGTAATTCATAATACACTGGATGAACCCCAGTTCAATCCCAATTTCTCTCTCTGTCCCTTCTACTTAAACCACAAAAACCAAAACCAACATCCACAAAGCCAAAAACTGTTATCATTCTTGAAAGTGGAGATGGGATTCATTGGGATGCATCTACTCCCCAAAGACCATTCGGTCTGTCCTGGAAGTAAGCGAGAGGACTGTATGGGTCCATTCTATGTGTAGATGATGCATCTTAATGTGACGAGGAGAGCCCCCTGCAGCCTGCAACAATCCATCTAAAGGCAGGTTGAGGTTCCCATCCCATTATTCCTCGTTTTTGTGTTTTCTTTTCCCAACTCTAACCATCATTACCTTGATAAATTATTGACTTTACCAGAAAAATTAAACTATATAAATAACTCCAGAATGAAAATATTATCCCCCTCTGAAAATCACACAGCAGCCAATAAAAACCTGCCTGACTTCCATCAAGCTACTTGGGCTTGGGTAATGGTAATGTATGACTGTGCAGTTCTGCCAGACATCCTCTCATCTCAATTCTATTTCCTTGTTTCTCTCTTCCTTGACATATAGCAGAGATTATCTCTTAAAGTAAAAATTAAATGTGTAAATACCGTAACACCTCTTTTTAGTTTTCTTGGTTACCTGGACAGTTATATTTTATCTCATCATTCAAACCAGAAGCAACAAAGACAACAATTCTCATTCCAAACTTTGAGAAGCAGAGCTGGTTATGGAGGTAGACTTAACAGCTATGAAAGTATGTTCTCAGAGTGCCAGCAACTAATTTTAAAAGCGAAAAGAAAAGCCAATGAGATCATTACTCTGGTAGCTTTTAAAGAACAAAGAGAAGCTAAGCTATTGATCAGAGACACTGCCCTGCTGCCAAAAAAAATTA